>NCKU01003019.1:0-16583 GCA_003675995.1 Dinothrombium tinctorium | reverse complement strand
TCTTTAATGAATTACAATTGTGAAAATAATTAAAATCCTAAATAGGCAAATAAATTTGATTTTCGCTTTGTAATCAAGCTCATTTATTAAATCTTATTTTCTAAAATCTTTCAAAGTTTTAAATCTTTTGTATTCTGTTTCATTTAAATTCGGTTACTAATTTTCTAAAAGTTGTAAGATTCTAAAAATGATTTTTTTTTTACTGTACATGTTAAAAAATAAAACTTTCAGACTTCGACAAGACGAAAAAAGTGTGAAAAAATTGAAATTTTGCCAAGTACACTTATTATATTTTTTGCCTCTCGAGTAATCATAGGTTTAAGGCTTTTCAAGTCTTTATATGCAATAATTGTTCCAAGAAAAATAAATTCGTTAACGAAATTTTTCTATATGAATAAGGTCTAATGTGTAATTTTGCTTAAATTTAAGTCGCTTTTTAAATAAAGGAAACAAAAAAGGAATAAAAAAATGTCTAAATTTTAAATCTAAAATAAATAATTACAGAAATATGTTTAAAAAATATTAGAAAAAAGCGTTCACCCTTGATATTCATTGAGAAGTTAAACAATATTGAATTAAAAAAAAAAATTTATTGTTTTTGAATTTCCCTGAACAAATTTCCTGTTTAACTCACCTCTTTTTCACATTGCTTTGCCTTGCCAAAAAAATAAATGATTAAACACTTAATTTTTTTATATTTATTTTTTTTAGCTCTAAATAGGAACCGGTGAAATTTATTAACTTATCGCGTTTCATTTATAGCTGATTTAATGCAACTTTCGATTTTCAATAATAAAGAAGAATTAAGAGACGATTCAAATCTGAAAACGTTATTATTTCAAAATTAGTTGCCAAGTTATTAGATTACACCTGTACGTACATTGTGTTATTCGCTTTCTATTTGTAAAAACATAATTTAATCAAAAGATAAGTTAAGTTCAATGAAAAAAATAAATAAGAATTAAACGTAAGTGGGAGCTTATTGCGATTAAAAAACATAACAAAGTTCTTTGGACAAAAACTAGAAAAATGACAAAAATACTTTTAAAAAATGTTCAAATTGTGAATGAAAATTGAATTCTAACACATGTAGTTTGTAAAATTTAGTTTTTTACACAGAGAATGAAAAGAATTAATTAATTAACAAATAACAAATCAAAAATTGTTTTTGTAGTAAAAAGAATGTAAGCAGAATTTTAAATTAACGCAAGTTATGTAGAAACTTACAAAAATGTGAGTGAGTTAAAAAAATTTATTACAGTTTCACATTTTTTTTAAAGCAAAAGATTCAAGCGTAAGAAATTTTCCGTCTCGCTGCTTATATTTTACAAAAATGTTAACTTAGAGTAAAAAAAGAAAAAACAATTTTAGAAATTAAGGAAAAGCAATGAAAAAAGGCGCATTTGATTGCAGATAATATGTAGCATTAAAATATTCGCTTTTCAAGGTGTACTAATTTACTGATACAGTGACTTTTGATGTTTTTGCTTTGAAATTTTATTTTTTTGTGAAGAAAATTAAAAAAGGCTAAATACGAGTAAGTTTAAAATCCGTTTTGTACGTTTTTAAAAAATTACTTTTCAAAATAAAAGTTTGAACGGAAACTTCCTAGACCAATAAAAGCGAAACCTGAGTTAGTTCAATAAACGCCACTGAATGTCCCCTATTAGAGTTGATAACACTTATTCTCGATTACATTTTTCCTCCGAAAATTAACCAATCAGAAGATTAAAACCACGGGACTTTTCGTGGCGTTTACTGTAATAATTAATAGAAATTTCATCATTCTAGTAGATTAAATATTTTAAAAATGACGAAAAATTTTTTTTTTCGTGAAAATTCATAAGAAAGTTTTCTCGAATTTTTAAAATTTAAATTAGAAATTAAAATGCAAATTAAGACGCGTGTTAAACGATAAACTGAAATTAACAAAACAGTAAATCAACAAACAAAGGAGAAGAGAAAAGAAGCTAAAAAGGTGAGCTAAGAAAGTGAAAGTGAGTATTGAACTTATTTTGAAGCGAAAGTGTGCTCAAAAAAAGCGAGAAAAAAAAATAATTTTTCTACAGTAAGAGGCAAAACAATTCCCCACTCTAGCAGCATGCATATGCGCATTTGGGGTGGGGAATTGTTTTGCCTCTTACTGTAAAGGCGAAATAAATTATTGAGCAAAAAAAAAGTTTTGGCGAAAAAAACTGTCGTTAAAAAAAGACTTTGAAAGTGTGAAAAAAAAACTTTTAGCGAGGAAAAAAACGAGTGCAATGATCACTCGTTGCAAGGTGAGGCGCTCAATTGATCGCTAAGTGAATTGACAAATCAAACGGCAAAAAGTGTGGAATATTCGAGAAACAAAATCGAGCGAAAAACGCGAAAACAAAAATGTGATGCAACGATCGCCTCATCATTCGATTTAAACGCGAACTTTGCGGCCGCAAAGCAGATGTCGCTGCGCTCGCTTCGCACACAACGCACTGTGTGCGTGCAATTTGTCGTCGAGTTGATTCCTCGCGTTTCGAAACACATTCGAACGGTGATTGTTTCGTGGAAAGTGCGTTTTAAAAAGCAAAATTGCGAATTAAACAAAGAAGCGATGAATACTGAGAGCGAAGCGAACCACTCGTGATGTTTCAAATGCTTTTTAGAACTTTGCATTTTTGAATTTCCGTTTTCGGAAAACGTCCGCGCAAACATCGAACGAATGCATCGTTTTCAATGCGGAGTGATCGTCGATTGATTTCACGCGTTTGAACTTTTTTTTTCATTATCAACAGAAGAATACGAGGGTGGCGTTGATTCCAAAAGCGAAACAAAGAAAAGCGAAAACAAGATGAATAAGAAAGGAGTATTCGATTCGTTGCTTTACTTGGCGCTGGTCGCCAGCGTCGTACGCTTCGAGTACCAGCATTCTTCGTTTCGTTCGAACGACGACCAATGGTTCGATGGTGGTTTGATTTCTCGTTCGAACAATTACGGCGAAACCGATATTTACTTATTACACGATTTACACAATCCTTATCGTTTCGAACCGCCGTCGAAAACCAGTGTTCTCATACAAGAATCGCTCGAAATTTTCAATGAACTCAATTCATTGGGTCGTTATTCGCGACAAGCGCGTTACGACAGTAGTCTCTTCGCGTATCTCGTCAATAGCGATGAAAACCAAAGAAATAGCCATCAATCGCCGGTAATTGTAAATCCTTCGCAACCATCGCAACCATCGTCTGCTACTAACCTTTGCGCGCTTCACTCACGTCAAACAATTAACTCATCGTTTTTAACTGTAATTTAAATTATTTTAAAATTTTATTTTCATATTTTTTCATTCATTCAATTTTTTGCTCTAATCATTAGGAAAATGAAAATTTTCAACTCTGCTCGCAATTACGGGTCTCGTCTTCCTCACAGTCTCCGTCCGGTGAGCGATTTTTTGAATGATTATTGTTCGCAATGGTTTTACTCATTTGTATGTGGCTATTGAGAGAAATTTTCGGCGCGAATTTTCAGAGAATCAAACTTAATTCACCGTTGTTTGTGATCATGCTTTTGACAAAATCTGACATTTTCTAAACTTCTACTTGACCAATTACCAGCCGAAATGAAATTTCTAATTTTTCTAGTCAAAGAAATCATCGCATTGAAATGATGAATGATTTTAGAAAACGACGAAAGCTAACTGACATTTTTTTGACGTAAAAAAACTATCAAGGAAACCATTTTTTAATCTCTTTTCGATCGTTTTCCTCGAAACTAATTATTGAGCTAATAATTTGAACACAAACGACTTTTTCTAAGTTTAAATCGAACCAAAAGCCCTCCGAGCAGCGGTGTTTTAAGTTGCGAGCTATGCAAATTGAATTTGCGTTTTTTATCTATTATCATTACAATGAACTTGATATAAATAACAGAATTGCAAAGATTTCATTTGAAATGAAAACACATGATTTAATGCTCCTTTATGCAATTTCTCCTTCAACTTCTTTCTTCGTACATCCCACGTTCGTGAAAACCCAAAAAATTCAATTTAATTTTGGCAGCAATTCTTATTTATTGCATATTTAATTTGTAATTATCACTTGTTCGCCACCAACTCATTCTCTCCCGAATTCAATGCTCTCACCTTTCGTTTGCTACAATGATCAAATCAAGATAGTGATAGCCACCGCATTGATTTATAAAAGTGAATAGATAATTCGATCACGAATCATTTTTATCTTCTGGTTTCTTAGTGAAGTGGTTCGCTTGAGTTATTGTTAAAATCAATTTTTTTTTCTTTTAAATTTATTGCTTTGTTCATTGTTAACTTATAAATGCATTTCAATAACTTTGTTAATTCACTTTGACTTCGTGAATCTTGAATTTAAAACGCATTTAAGTTCGTGATCAAATTTTGAGCTTAAACTCAAGGGTAAATAAGTGCTCAAATTTCAAACATGAACTTTCTTGTATCAGCTTCAAACATTCATTCTAAACGTTTTTGGCTTCATGCAAAACTTTAAAAAATATTAGTTCATTGATCGTGAATATAAGTAAGAAAAGTTTCTTTTTCGTCACACTTTTTTTTTTGAAAAAAAGTTAAACTTTAAAATTAGAAAGTATTTCAAGTATATTCCAAAGAACTTTTTTATATTTTTTTATGCAATATTCTTTTGTAATCACTTGTTTTGGCAACATAAACCAAAACAGTTTGTGAGCATCGTTTTTTCGAGCTAAAAAAACTCGAGTGTTGTTTGCATAATAGCAATGTCAAAGAGCGCACAGAAACGTTGATCAATGAATTTAGAATAAATAAATTCGATTAAATAAGCTTTATGAAGGTAATAATTATCCTCGACTAATTAATCAGATTTATCAGGTTTAATTAGATTTTTTACTAATTTTAAAAAATGCCACACTTTGAAAGAAACGCGAAACAAAGAAATTGTTTCGCAGCGTTAAAAGATGGCAGTACAATCGTTTTCTTTTACGGGGGATATTTGCTTTCTTACGCAATCAATGAATCAGATTCATGCAATTTAAGCTGCTGATTATGCGAGTGCTTTACAATTAAATTAAAAAAAAAGCGACTGTATCTTTATTATTCGCTGTATAATAAATGAGCATTTATTATTGACTTATTGCTGCTATTAACGAATGCCACACCGTTTGCGTGAAACATTCACTGCTCATTAACATAATAGGGTTACCTGTTGCATTGATTGCCGCGATTGAGGCGAGTGATGAAATGTTTCACTTTGTGTGTTATTTAAGTAAAGCACGCTATGCAAATACAACGCGATATTGCATTCAATTGAGAAATTATTTCGCTTTGCTCACACATTCCGCCAGAAAAGCAGATCCGTTTGCAGTTTTCTCTTTCTCTCTCTCCTTTTCAAACAATTTACTTGTATACATTTTCCATTTCACATGTTTTAGAATCTAAAATGAAGCGATTTTTTGTGTTTACCTCACCCTTTCTGAATTTTGAAATTCGAATGCGTTTCGATTCAGCTTTTTTGAACACCGAATATATAAAACGAATGTTTGAAGACGCATTTATAAAGCTTTTTTTGCTTGTATTTTTCCGAATTGGCAGTTTTTCTTTAAACCAAATTAAAGCATTAATTATTTAATATTCATTGCTTGACAAGTTTGGTCGAATTAGATACGATTCTTGCCTCTATTTTTACTTTACATTTCACGTTTTAGATCATAAATGTTGTTTGCACTAATTTCTTAAACCTCTTGTCTCTGTCAACACGAATTTTCAGCAATGTTTCTCTAATTCAAAAAAAAAAAAACTTCAAACAGAATTAAAACAGAATTCTTTTTATTAAATTACTATATTATACTATTTAAACAAGAATCAAATTAAAAATTAATTTTTAATTTTAAACTTTTCTTTATAATTTAAGAGTCAACACTTATGACTACTTCAATATGACTGTCATTAGCTTTAAAGCCTGGTGTTATTCGAGAGGCACATTAGAAGTTGTATGAATTAACATATCTTTCACTTTTATATAATTTTCCTATGATTCATATTAGTTTAAACTACATCTTTAAGAACAAATGTTGAAATTTTATGCTTATTCCAAGTGCCAAAGAATTTTAATGTTTTCATTCTCATAGGCTCAGTTTTCTAGATTTAATGATTTACATATATTATATACAGCAGTTACAAAGTGGTAAGCTTTAAACTTAGCTAAGTAACTATTTTTTCGAATTTTTAAATAAAATCAAATTGATTGCTTTACATCTTTTTATTTTTATCAACTTATTTTTAAATAACCAGAAAATATCGGCATAGATCAATTCGGAAAAGCGTTTTATTTAAAAGCTAGACACACCTTTTGATTTTATTTACAGTTTCTTGTATGTTTTTAATAACTAAAAACTAGAAATAACCAGCAAAAACCAACCGTGTTCATTCGATTGAGTTTTTAACATGATTTTCATTATAAATATTCATTAAATCATATTCACTAAAATTAGAAGAAAAATATTTAATCTACGCCATTAAAAAAGTTAATTATCGAAAATGGTGCGGAATATTTGTTGAATTTCTCTGTTTTAAAAAAATTTTGATTGATTTTTTATACTCTTTATCAAAATTTTCAAACCCTCCATATATTTTCTCTACATGAGTTCACCTTATTCAGCACCACCGGTACAGTGACTTTGCTTCAAACCAGCTGAGTAACGCGAAGAATAAGATTGTGGGGAAACGCTGTTCTCATATAGTGTTTTTCAATTTTTCACTAGATACACTATCTTCCTTATCATGGTTAAATATACAATCTCGACTAACTATCTAAAGGTTCAGTGAATAGCGCCTAATGCTAGCTTTATTTTCAGAAGAAATAAGTCGTCGCCGATTAATTGTAAAATCTAAAACAAACATTTATTTTCTTTTTCTTCATACATACGTCATCAGAATAATCGAAATATGTAGTTATTTAATTGGAAATATCATTTTCGATGTTTATGTTGCAGACAACTTTTTAGTTTTTTTTTCCTGCCACTAATTTACACCATTTCGCATTGAATTCAAATAAGTATAACTCTTTAATTGTTTTATCTTATCTACTTTTTTCTTTATTCATTTTTCTATTTAAATTTAGACCAAATTGAATTATTTGTTTGTAAAAGGAAAAATATTTAATTTTTAATTCAAATAACCACGCCATGAATTTGTCAAATGCAAAACCAGATAAAAATAACAATAGCAACATGGTATTATTTCCCACTTTCCTATATTTGGCCATTTTTTAAAGAAAAAATATTGAAAGAGTCCATTTTGAATTAAACAGTTAACCAATTTACGAGCCCGAAGCTTTGAATGAAAATCTCGATAGAGGCCAATAAGAGGCTCCGTTTAAAACAATATTTTAATAATTATTACACTTATCTAATTAATAATTCTTCGTATTAATGGTTTGACTTGCTAGCAAAAGCTTCTGGCAAGCAAGCTGATGACAATGATGTGTAAAAGCAAATAAAACAATGGGTTGATATTTTAGAAAAGAAATTGATCAGATTCAGGTTTACAAAACGCTTATAAAAGTAGAAAGGCTTTAAAAATAAGGTTAAAGGAAGCGATGAGTAATATTCTCTTCACATTGTAATAGGAACTAGGATCTTGATGTGAAATTTAGGACCTCATCGAAGAAAGCCAACCCTTGATTTATTTAAATTTACAATTGACTGCGTGACAATAAATTTTTTTTCAAATCTAAACAACATGCAATCAAGAATAAATGTATCAGATCGCAACTTTGGTAGACCTATGTATCGGGGAAAAAACCAGAAGGATTTCAAATAAGTGACGCCCAGAGAAATATATTTACGCAACAATTTTATTCATGAGACATTGTTACAAAATTATTTATCATATTTTAAACAAAATTGGAAATGATTTCGAAACTTATGATCAAAACGTTTTGAATATAAGATTTTTATTACAATGAAGAACGTTCTTCATTAGTTAGATTCCGATTAATTTGATTTAAGAAAATATCAAAATATGGCAATTTTTGATTGAAATAATGAGCAAAAAAGAATTTTTAAACATCGATTTGTTGAATTAAAGTATTCACATTAAGAGAAATAAGTGGAGTCAAAATAATGATGTAGATTTTTTTATCTAATGATATAATAGCAATTTTTTGGAGCGACTGTTAAAATTGAAAGACTCTTATGTGATACAATTTTGTCGTTTGTATCATCTTTCGTGGTTTCAAGGCATGTTTGAGCATAGCCTGAAAGGCTCTTTACTTAACTTGGTGGTCTAATTTTTGTAGAAAGTTTCTCATTAATGCGCAGTGTTTTGCATAAAGTGGTAAAGATTTTGCCAAAATATTTTAAAAGATGATCAAACTGAAAGATTAAAGTTGTTTGAAATATTGAAATATTTTTAATATAAATAGAACTTCGTTAATTAATTGTATAAATTTTGAGTCGGCTTATATTTAAGCAAGATTATCTTCACTCTTTATATATCCATTAATTTACTTTTATAAATAATGAAATATTTTTGATTGCTAACTTTTTTGTCCATAATACAGTGATCTCTCTACAAAGGACATCAACGGTTCCAAAAAATCTGACTATTATAAAGAGGTGGCCGTTGTAGAGAGGTATCTTTAATAGAGTCAACTTAAGAGGGTATTTAATTTTTAGTGTCCGTTAGTGGAGGTGACCGAGAGGTATCCATTACGAGAGGTTTTACTGTATTCTGTAATCAAACGTTCATTTTGAACATAATTTCTTACCTCGAAACTGTTTTCGAGCCATTTATTCTATTTTCAAGACCATACTTTATATGGCGCTTCTTCGCTATATCTAATCCTATATTTATGAAACGCGTCTAAATCTCATTAAACTTAAAGACAAAAATTTTTTATCGCTCTTCTATCGGATTGGTTGTAAGGGGATTTTTCAATATATAATAATTATTATTTCAGATAAAAATAAAAAACAATGAAAATATTTTTTTATATTAGATTTGTTCATTCTCCTCGTTAAAACTCAAAATCTTTTTAGCAAATTTTAATCTACATTGTATTTCCCTATAAGCTAAGGATAATGAAAGTGGGAAATGAGTGTTTCTAGGCCAATATCTCATAGAAGCATGATATATATGCTTATGTAATCATCTTGAAATTGATCAAATTTATATTAAAAATATTTCAAACGACTTTAATCTTTCAGTTTGATTTTTTTTTGTTGTTGATACTTTGTTTGGTAGAATTTTTTCTTTTTAAAAGCAAAATGGATTTTAAAGCACAGCATTGGAGATTGTGGAATTTTTTTAATTTTAAGATGATTCACTCAGCTCTTTAATTACTTTCGACCTGTAAGTAAGCTTATGACTTGCACATAAGCTCGTTGTATAAATCTTCGCAAAAATTGTACATCTTCTGTCAAAATGTTTTGTTATCTTGTATGAAACAGCTATGATTCCATAATTTAATGTACATTTCAGCAAAATATTTTGTCGAAATATTTATCTTTATGCAAAGCACTGCGCATTAATGAGAAACTTTCTACAAATATTATATTATCAAGTTAAGTAAAGAGCCTTTCACGCTATGCTTAAACATGCCTTGAAGACACGAAAGATCATACAAACGACAAAATTGTGTCACATAAGAGTCTCAATTTTAACAGTCGCTACAAAAATTGCTATTATATTATTAAATATAATTATTTTATATTTAAATATTATTATCATTATTTTGACTCTATCTATTTCCTTAATGTGAATCCAACGCTTTTATTCAACAAATCGATGTTTAAAAATTCTTTTTTGCTCATTATTTCAAGCAAAAATTGCCATATTTTGATATTTTATTTAATCAAGTTAATCAGAATCTAACTAGTTCATCTCAATTTTTATTCAACATTGTATCAAACTTATTTAAATTTTCCTTTTGATTTCTTTAAACCCCTAGTTGTTCATAAATTTTAACTTTATTGTTCTTTCCAGCTTGAAAATATTTCAAAATTTTTGCTTTTGATGTTTTATGCCAAAAAAACTTTCATAAAATTTTAAAACCAAATAGGGCACACAGACTGCAGTAAACTATTGTTTGATTAGTTTCACTTTAGCTTTAATTGCTCAAATTAATTCCAAATATTGAGAAAAATCGAGATTCAAAATTATGTTTTAAATTGAAAAAATATCGTGGAAAAAAGTTTTAAAAAATTTTTACAATTATCTGTGAAATTTATGAATGATTAGCTTTCTCTCGTATGCTATAGTTTTTATTACTAAATACGCGAACGTGTGATCAATTTAATTTAAAGCATTTGCTAGCAAGATGCATGAAAACAATTGACGGCGAAATCGATGCTGTGTGTGTTGAATTGATTCGTTTAGCGCAGTACCGTTTTTTTCGAAAGAGAAAAAGAGCAAATTGAATTACGGCGAAACATTTTCATGTGCGTCGCATTTCTAACTAAACGTCTGTTGCATAATTAACATTTTGCAATAATAATAATAAATTGATTGCGCAAATAGTATACTTGATATTTTTTTCGAAAAGGAGCAAATAAACAAACATGAGCGTATAGAGAACAAGGAGAAATGCTAAATCCTCCATCGCAGTTTTCACGCTCGTTAAAAACAGTTGAGACCGTGTTTTTATATATATTTATATAAAAATATCTATACGAATGCGAGCAAATTTTATTATAGATCACTTTATGTGAGGTCACAGTCCTATCTTTTTTCTTAAAAAGTTGTGCATGCTTTTGTTTATTATTTTCAGTGCAGAAAAAAAAAGTCGAAACGAGCGTAAGATGAAGCATCATTTTTTCCTCTCTTTCTCTATTCTTTCATAAATGCGTTTTGTCCTTTTTTTAAATATCTTAATTTTTTTTGCGTTGTTGATTGCGAATACTTAATTAATTATCAAAATGATGAGTCGACGCTTTGTCTCTCTCTCTCTACTCTCGACAAAAGTCAATTTTCACTTTACCGTCGCACTGTCGACGCATCTTTATGTATTTGCATTCACAAACAGATACATCCATACATCTTAACAAACACACCAATCTTACCTTTTTACATGCGCTCTCTGTACATTGACTACATTTGCACGTCTTTTTTTTCCAAACATTAATTGTGACACGCGATGAAAAAGCAATATTCTTTGCAATTAGCTAAAATAACCGAAAAAAATTCCGATAACAATAACGTAACAGTCACTTCCATCATCTTTCTTTTCCAATCGAATTCGATTTTCAATTTGACACAAATACTTAATTTATTATTGTGTTTATTCAATATTTAGCAGTTTTGACATCTTTTCTTGAAAATCGAAAAAAAAATCTCAATCTCAACATTTTTCACTTCTTATACACGCACTGTACTCTCGATTTTTCTATAGATGGATGCGATTTTTGATGGCTTGGAGAAAAAACAATTAAACTCAAAATAATAAACACTATAACAGCACTTACATTTACTGCACCAAATTAGGAAGTCAATTATAATTAAGCTAATTAGCGCACTCGCTTAGAGAAGAAAAAACTGGCTGTTTCGAGCATTTTAGTTACAATGAGCAGCGACATTATTGTGAGATAAACTCTTAGGTTCACTGTTTTTTTGACGAGCAAAGCAAAGAATGAAACAGCAACGCGAGAGTGTTGAAAATTAAATGTGGCATTACATCGCTACTATTTTTTGCTTACCATCGCTGCACATTTTACTGTTTTTTCTGTATGTTTCGGTTTTGAAAGTATAAAAAAGTAATTTTTAAAATCATTTGTTTTTTTTTGGCAAAGATGGTGAGGAGAATGAATCAAATGGTGGTAGTGGTGGTGAAGTTGACGAAATTATTGGAGCATCTGAAAATGCTTTCGAGCGAGATCAAGATGACGACGGAGAAACTCAAGCTGCTGCTGTTTCTGCTTCGGACATCGACGATCTTGTCGACGGTATCGACTCGCTTTTCGACGGAATTAATTTACCATTGATTTCGGATCCATTATTAACATCGATCATAAACGACGAAGGCGAAGATGAGTCTTTGTTGAAAGAATTGGAAGATATTATTATGTTGAATGCTGAGCAAGAAGAAGTGGAAGCAGTTAATCATATTGTAAGTGAAATTAATTCAAAGCGCCGAAAACTGACGCCCGCTGCCCCGATGGTGTTCGTCGCACATGCACATCATTTTAGTACCATTTTTTGCGGCGCCCGTTAAAAATTAATTTAAATGCGCACACGGGACGAACGCCGAGTCGTTCTCGTTTCCTGTCGCACGTACTCTTTTCTCTCGACACTGGAGACAGTGGCGATCGCTCATACTATAGGCTTTGTTTTTAAAAAATAAACTGCGTCTTAAATTCATTTCTTTTATTACCTTTTTGATTTATTGCGCTTTTTTGTCTCAGCATCTCAACTCTCTCTCCCTACGCTCAACTCTCTCTCTCTCTTTGCGCTCTCAATTCTGTTTCGATTTCGCATTGTAAACCATCGTATTTCAAACGCGTTTGTCAAATTCAATATTCGTTTGATGCAATTGTGAGACACGTCGGTATTTTCTTTCGCCTTTGTTGGATACAGATGATATACAGTTGGATATATATGCTAAAATGTAAAATTAACATCTTATTTATCGTAAATTACTGCCTATTTCTTAATGCAACAGACACCGAGGCGAGTGATACACCCGACAGGTTGTCTAAGTTGTAATTGCCATTTCTTGTAAAAAATTGAAAAGAAAAGGGGCTTTCGACACGTGAGTTAAATTTCTCTTTAAACCCCTACAGACGACATAATCTAATAAATGCAAATTATGTATTTGGCGAATTCTGCGAGCTCGCTTTCGATACTTTTTGTCATCTTTTCTCGAGTCTACAATGATTTAGAGAAAAGTAGAGAAAGAAAGAGAGAGAAAGAGTTGATGATTTACGAGGCTCCGGACCACCACTCGGTTCGCATGTCGAGTTTCGTTTTGTTTTCTTTTCGAGCGCATCGTTTATAGAAAAGCGTTTTATACAATTTTAACCGCGCGAAAGTAAAGTGAAAAAAACGCGGAGTGAAAGAGCGTCTCGAGGAAGGAAATTATCGAGCAATTTATATTGTGACCATATTCATATAAAATTGTTTATTTATTGATTAGCGATCAATTGTATTCTTCGAATTCTCGATTGTATGGCTGTCCACGTCCCGTCAGAAGCGAATGCGAGCGAAGAGAAAGCTAGAGAGAGAAAAGCACAGCGCTCTCAGGAGTATCTGTTTCGCGTTACTTTTTTGTATTTAGAGTGAATGCAACATGTTGTTGATATATTCGCACTCGAATGCTACCTCACGTTTCGCAATGTGTCCCAATCGATGTCCCTTTTTTCGCAGTGTTCGTTAGAGAGAGAGAGCGAGAAAAAAAAGTTTTGTGTGTGCTCTTTTATTTACAATTATTTGAAGAAACAGTGAATTTTTTCGCTATTCTGCAAACAAGCGCAACACCACTGTTTCCTCTCTGTTTTGATGCGGAACGTGGAAAGAATCGCCGTTTTTTAAGGATCGGCATGTTTTCAATATTTGGCAATTGGAGTGTCTGTTAAATAAGCGCTTTGATTGCGTTCAACTATTCTGTCCTCAAGTCGACAGCCAATAATACATCTTCGATGCCTGAGTCGTGTTATTGAATTCTATTAAATCAAACAGCACACACCGTTTTGTATGCATTGTAGCTTTCAAACTTTTGTTTCTCACTCATTTTTCCCAGTGATCGCGCTCCTTGCATCTCTCCTTTTCCTAACCTGTGTGTGTGCGTGTGTGTGTGTATGCGAAATAAGTTTGTTCTTTCTTCCGAATTCGTTTGTTGCAGTAAAATTTCAATCTCTGCAACTTTCGTCTTTTGCTCATTTGATCTGTGATCGAATACATTGTAATTAAAGAAAGAGAAAAACGAGCGAAAAGCGTCGAATAAACAGGTAATGAGCCAATATCTTGTCTTGAAAGCGAAGCATCGGCCTTCCTCTCGTCACAAGTAACCTATCTTTGTCGCGATCCCTCCCCGTCCGGAAGTGTTTCTATAGGCATCAGCTACGAAAACTGCTTGTCGTAGCGTTTAAATTTATGATCCTCTTTAAGAAATTGTCATGATTTTAAGTGTCTTAAAGATGCGATTTAAGTAACGATCACCACCGAAAGTGTCCGCACTTTTTTTTTCTGTTTTCACGCCGAGAACAAGTGTTCAGATTGCTTCACTTGATTTTAGTTTGTCTATCTCTTCAATCTCTTGTTACATTGCGCGCGTTGATTTGTTCTATATTGACGCAAAGTGAAACAAATGACTTCTTATTTTATCATTAATCGTGTTCAAAACGAATCGTATATCGATCGTCGATATGCGGTAAGTTGCTTGAAATGTAATTAGGTGAAAGTTGCTGTTGTTGCTGTCGCTTTTTTTGCCGCTTAAACATTCGTTTTGTTAGCAATCGAATTGTCAATTACCAATTTTGTTTACAAAGATTTGAATTGCTAAATCTGAGGACGGAAACAAGTGATTTAAAAATAGTGTGCGCTGCTTAAAAGCAAAATATTCAAAATTGTATATATGGCATGCGGCTGGCAGCGAGCGCGTAGGCGCTCACTTGCAAATTTTCAACGTCCGGATCTACTTGATTATGGATAACTTCATTAGTGCCTTTTTCTTATGAAATATTCACAGCTAATTGTAACGTTTTCTTTTCTTTTCTTCAGGAAAACACTGCTAATCATTTGGATAGTGGTTGGAATTCGGATTTCGAACAACCGACTAGCATATCAATGCCTTCAATGCTTCAGTCCGATGTGCTTAACTCCAACTATCACAACTATTATACATCCGGCCACCTCTACTATCCAAATGGACGTCTCTCTGATCTAACTGAAGAAAATCTGCACGATGCCTTCGTCGCTACTTCCGTCTCTGGTGAGTTAACTTTAATTTGGAATCAAACATTCAATTATTAAATGACTTTCATTGTTCAGAAGGGCCAAGCAATTCAGTTGGCACCGCTGTTGCAGTATCGATGGCCACTCTTTCGAATGGAAGTGATCCAGTGCCCGAAATTGGTGCCGTCGCTACTGGCTACGGACCTGAATTTTCGGAGTTCGCTTATCCGAATAATACGGTGGTTGCTTCAAATTCCTCTTTTCCTTGTCCCGATATTCAAGGAACAAACACCACCGAATATTCGCTGTCCGATTTTCTTTCTGATGAGGATTTGCAGTTAATGGATGTTGCAAACGCAACTCAGCATCAAACTTACTGCGGTGAAATACCTAATCAAAAAGTCATTCATTCTGAAAAAGGCAATACAACTGAAGATCGTTTGGACGCAAGTAGCGATTCTGCTGTCTCTTCCATGAGCTCAGATCGAGTACCTTCCATTTCAGATGGAGTGAGTTCAATTTTCTTCTCAAAACAATTCTTAATTCCATTTTTCCATAGGATTGGATTGATACTTGTTCCGAAACATCTTCACACCACGGAGATCAAGGATATAGTAATGGGGAATTTAATTCTCGATTCGACTCCAATTTCTTCACTTCAGGCTCGCAATACGCAAATGCTGCGGCACAGAAAAAATACAAATATTTTGGCAAGAAAAGTGAAACTAAAGATGGTCAATGTTCACAACAAGCGAAGCAATATTATACAAACGGTGTGATCGAAAGTAACGCGGAATACGATTATGGTAATTACGATGTTAACGAAGATGCAGCGTATGCATATGCTCCCATCGAACTTAACAACGAATTTAGTCAACCAAGTTATATTCAGCCGTCTATGCACAATCACACTTACCATTTGCCGATCATTTCAGCGAATTGCGATACACGGCAATCAACAAAGCTGCAAATTCAGCAAAAACGACAGACAAGAAAATCTGGTTCGTCTTCGGTAAAAAGCTTCAGCGATTACACCGATGACGAAGACGACGAGCAATGCGCGACTAGAGATGAGAAACGAGCGCGAGCAATGAATATTCCGATTTCTACTCAAGATATCATCAACTTGCCAATCGATGAGTTCAACGAAAGATTGGCGAAATACGAATTAACTGAAGCTCAACTCTCCCTTATCAGAGATATCAGAAGGAGAGGTAAAAATAAAGTCGCTGCTCAAAATTGTCGCAAACGCAAAATGGATCAAATAATGGGTCTTCAGGGAGAAGTCGACAATTTGAATGAGAAGAAAGAAGCTCTGAAGGCGCAACAGGTGCAGCTGATTGCGCTACGCGATATGATGCGAGGCAAATACAATAAATTGTATAATTTAATTATCGAGTCTTCAAGGCAGTCGAATTCTGTCGACACATACGATTGCACTACAGATTATTCATCATTCAGCGTGCAACTCAAATAAATTTAATAATTTCATCCACTTTCCATCACTAACATTTAATTCCATTTTACATGTTATCAAATGTTAATTCATTTTGTGAATAAATCATTACATTCTCGCTAAATTGGTTGCAAATTACTCACATTTTACTAAAATCTAAATTCATAAAAAAATAAGATTTACTTTTGGACAACGAATCAAGCTTATTTGAAGTAAGCATCTCATCAGCAAAGTTTTATTCACTTTCATTCATTGTAC
>NCKU01003018.1:0-16585 GCA_003675995.1 Dinothrombium tinctorium | reverse complement strand
TTGTGTGTTATGAAAATGAATTCCGAATGAAACGTAATGAAAAAGATTAAACTTTAGATTAAATCGCATTGTTGTATGAAGAAAAACGTCGACTTTATGTGTGTGTGTTAAATGACCCAAGATTAAATAAATCAATGCAACGTGTTGATTTATCTACCTCATTTGTTTGATAGTAAACGACCCGGAATAGAAAAAGGAAATAAGGCTAATAATTTTCGCTTCTAACACTTCTTTGCTAAACCAAAAGTGTTGTTGAGAGACATAACTTCATTTGTTGTCACTCGTAAGAACAGTGAAAAATTGCTTAATTTGAAAAAATAAATGCAGAAAAAACATTTTGTCTATTAACTCAACTATTAATTGTAATTGATGATTCTTAATGTATTTGCTGATAAATAGAGGCAGAGTAAAATTTATTTTCATTATCAATTCAAAACGAACTGATTTAATTTGCGCAAATGAAGCTCAATCAATTTCAAGAAGCTTTCTCATGAAAGAGGCTCTTGTTTTTAGAAAAACTGAAATTGTATAAAGCTGATTAACAATTTGTAGATATGACATGATGAAGTTTATTGTGAGTTTATTTCAATTCTAGGTTTAGATTTCTTTTCTTCTAAATTGCTTTTGATTTTATGTAAAACCAAAATTATGGTTATGAACACAAGAACTTCATTTCATTGGAAATTTGAATTAAAATTAATTGATTGCGTATTTTATAAAGAACTTGATGTTCCGACATATCCATTTGCTATATTTCTCATTAGAAATCTATTTTCAATGAATTTTCATTGATAAAGCCAATTATTTCGTTCAATTTTCTTTCGATCTTAAACCAAAATCTTTTCTTATATGCATTAAATATTCACCAATTATTCATCGCCTTATTAAACATTTTGTTAATATGAAGATTTTAATTCTGCGTCACTCCCTAGTGAAAAAATTACTTTTGCGCAATGAACAGCCAAAAGAGATACTTTTTCTTGACAAAGTATTACCTTCAGTTATTAATCAGAAATTGTGATTAACTTGAAATTCACAAGTATATACAAACATCAAATGCAAACAAATATAAATTTCGTCGAGTTGGAGCATTTAAGTGCTCGGAAATAGTGAGCATTTGAATGCTACAAAGCTTGAGATTCAACGGAAACTTTTTGACATTAAAGAGTCGCAAATATTTATTCTATTATGTGAAATGCATATAAAAGAAACGCAGATAACTTAGCATCAGTGGTCCGAGTTTCACTCACTCAGCAAATATTGATCGCTTTGACATTTAAATGCAATCTTAGCGCACAATAAAAGCGGTGAATCCTTTGCTTGTGGACGAAAAAAGAACCGCGACAATATATATACGCAATCGATTTCTTGATGGTCATTAAGTGCACTATGCAAGCTTTTAGTTTTCTTCTTCTTCGCGCTTCCTTTTTATTGCAGAAGCGCCTTTACTCTCGCGATGTTTGATTACTCAAATTTCATTTTTATGCGCTTTCACACAATTCGTTCAAGTTTTTTTGTTTGAAAAAATATGCAAAAAATTTGCGGACACTTGGTTTATTCAAAAAAAATGAAAATAGTTTATGTTTATCTCACTATTTAGAACTTTGATGACAAATTTGCGCTAACTTACCTTGATTTCACGCTTAATGTATTTTCATAAGCAAATGTGTGGAAAGTGAGTATACAGTGGCCAACAAAAGAAATGTACTCAAATGATCGAATGTAGAGAGCACAAAACTTAATGCTTTATTTCACAACTCTAAGCTTATTTGCAGTGAAAGGAAAAATGATGGTATTTAGTTCACACAAAGTCAATAATAGAGGATATAACTCATAGTATTATGTCTATGTCTACATATCTGTATTCAGACTTAAAAAGTGCAAACTTTCTTTTGCCACGAAACAAGCATAAAATAAGCAATCATGTATTGCCTTACTTTATGTACAACTTTATAATAAACAATTGAATCATTGAAAAAACATTTGAAAACTAGAATAATCGAATTGAGAGTTGATTTTGTGAATTAAAAGAATTTTATTTTTAATTTTTACATAAATTCACACTACAAGTGCATTGAAAAAAACAGTTCTTAAAATTCATTTTACAGATACTTTTCTCAAACATTTTGCTTTACAATGACATTTAAATTATCAAAATTTTCCTCAAAGTGAGAATAAAATAAAGTTTTATAGTTTTATTTCTTATAAAATCGAATAATTAAACAAGTTTTGTATGTAAATATATTTTTGCTTTGTTAATGGCAGAAAAGTTCGATATAAAGGCTTAAGTTGTCAAAAAATATTTGTAATATCAGATTTAAGTGCAGGGTTAATGATAGTAACAATAATATCTGGCTCTTTCTTTTATTTTTTAGAGTTTTTTGTTGAATCCATCTTTTAGTATTGTTATATTCTTGTTCATTATTCGATGAATTTCTCTCAACGCCGTTACTTAAACTTACACGCTTCATCTGAGCGCTGAAAACGCTTTTTCTTTGCTGTGAATTCTGAGAAAACTGAATGATTCCGAAAATCGTTTTTAATAATATGTTAACAATATTTTATGTTACTTAAATATCTATTCAACAAACACTATTCTCTGTATCCTTGTTGCACAATTATGTTTTCATATTTTTTCCTTTTAAAAATATCTATTATAAAAGGAATTACCTAACTAGTAAGCATGTTTTCTGCAAAATTCAAGTAAAATCATATTCACATTATTGATAATAAAATATTTTCTTCGTAAAAATGTTTTACCTCAGAGATTTTATTGTAGAAAAAAATAGTGAAGTTATTATAAATACAACAAACATCTAAATAACATTTTTCCTTAGAAAATACTTTTTAGTAGTATTGGGAGAATGAATGCGAAAATGAATGTGAATGCAATATTAAATGTGAATGCAGCATTCAAGAAACATTCACGAACAAATGAATGCATTCATGAATGCATTAACGTTGCAGTCATGTAAAAAATAATCTTAAGATAAACATTAAATTTAACTTTTTAATAGAAAAAAATTTTTTATTTTATAAATTAAAGTAAATCATGTGTCCATGTTTTAAAATCTAAACTACACAAAAATATGAGTTTTTCAACTCATTTTGAATCGATTTTGTTTCTTTTCGCTGTAATCACTTATAGCAGAAAGTCCTTCATCTGAACTAAATCACTCGTTCGTTAGGTTCGCACGTTACTAAATTAAATAAAGGTTAAAAATAATTTTAAGTCACTGTTACTATATGGAGACGTGCCCTCACTTTTCACATCTCCATCAATTGATAACAGGACAAATTTTCTTTCGAAACTGTATGTGCAAAGCATTTAACATGCCTTTCTGAGCCAAATAAAGTTGGCTAAAAATCAAAAGTTGGCTTTATAAAAAATGTGTCCATAAAAAAAGATTTAAAATAACATCTGAAATATGTTCGAGTAAAAGACATTTTGACGACCACGTAGGAAACACACATGCAGAGTTTTTACACACATCATAACTCATCTCGCTACTGCACCTGATCATGTAAAACACAAGAGATTATCTGCAAATATTTTATTTTTATTTTGCTTTTTTTTATCAGTGTTAAGTTTTTAATCATATGGAATGCTCTTTATTGCACTTGTTTATGAATGTTTTGATTTTTTAATACTATGCATATTTATCATATAAACACTTAATAATTAGCAACTTCACTAAGAATTCAATTAAGAGAAGAATTTGTGATTATTAACTTAATCTTTATTAAAGAAAAGCAAGAAGAATTTTATTAAGTAGTAATTACAAGAATGCAATTCGCTAATTCATTTAGCTAAGTTCACTTCTTTATTATTATTTTTTTATTTGAATTTAAATGAATCAAAGTTTTTTTTAATTAAGAATATAAATCTGCAAAAAATTTTTCTACATTGAACAATTTCGAGCGAGTAGAAAAAATTGTGAAAAATATTCAATAAAAAAGTTTGCACCATGAAGTTTTCACCCGAGTAACAGAATAAAACTCACGTTAAATCATTGTTTGGTGTAAGGTGTAATTTTAACGTCAACTACATACTAACCAAGTTTCCTCAAATAAAGATGAATCGAATAGTGTACATATTATTAAGAACAGTAAATGGTATGCTGCGCAAGCAATAAAATTTGCGTATTTGTAATAAAGTTTCATTTCTTTAACACGCATTTCGAACTCAAAACATTATTTTTGCTGTGATGAGAATGAAAGTGAAAACTTTTTTAATCGCTTTATTAACAGCGATTTGCTGTTTTTATCAAATAATTTCAGTTTTAAACATTTATTTCAGTCTGGAAACCAAAATAATCGACAATGAATTATCGATATTTCCAGCTATTATGATAAAATTTCCATTAAAATTTATATTAAATAAAATTGTTTCTCAAAATAACAGCGCAAAGATAAAAGAAGAGCTGATCGACTATCACCACTTCACCAAAAATCATTCATCTATATCAGGTATTTTGAGAAGTGATTATCGCTTTGTTCCGAGATGTATCGTGATTAGATTTCAAAATGAAGTATTTAAATGCGAAGAAATTCGGGCTTCTTCAATTAAAGCGAATGAAGAATTTGTGTATATAAGCTTTTTAGATGATCAAAGTAGCAATAGTTTAATTGAAAATATTAAGTTTATTGCTTTATTCTTCGATGACTACTTTTTTGATTTTCCTCTTTCCTGCTTCGATATAATTATACCAGAAGAAAATATTGGAAATAGCTGGTGTAAAAGATTTAAAATAAAACGTGCAAGAATAGAGCTTACAACTTTTTCAGTAAATATTGTCAAATACCTACCACTACCATATACTAACTGCACTGACTATGAGAAAACAAATTTTTTGTCGAGGCAACAGTGCCTTTACATGTGCATTATTAAATCAACGTTGAAAATGTGTAATGCTTTACCACCGAAAATGCCATTAACAATTCATGGTGATTTACAATTAAATCGTTCTTTGAGAGCAGAAGAACAATGTTTTATTTTTAATGGAATAAAAAGAAAATGCGAAATGAATTGCAAAATTGATTGTAAACGAACGACTTTTAAAAACATTTATGAGCTAAGGAAATATGACAAAGATTCGTTTATTCTAAGTTTTGAACGTCATGATAGAGGTTCATTCATTTTTTCATTTATACCGAGTATGCAATCACTTGATTTAATCGTGTACATTGGAAGTACAGTTGTTTTCTGGTTCGGAATTTCGGTGAACGATACTTTTGAGTCAATGATGGACAAAATGTTTAAAATAGTGAAAAAGTCAACAAGACAAATATTGAAGAAACGCAAAATAATCTTGAAGTGCATTTGTTTTGTTTTATGCGTTTTTGGTGTATTCATTCAATCGAGAAAAATATTTATTCAATATGCTCGAAATGATATTCAATTGAACATAATGAAAAATTATTCAAAAATTGATTACTTACCCGCGATCAGCGTTTTATTTCACGAATTGTCTGTTTTAAACGTAAGCAAAGTGTGTGAATCACAAGAAATTGCAAAATGTGTGAAAGATAATCGAAGCATTTCAGTGAGCTTAAAAAACGATTCAAGCTTGTCACTTAAAAAATTGTCGAAGTATTTCATCGATTTTAACTCGCTAATCACTCGTTGCGAATTTTTTCCGACGAGATTTGTTAGTATTGATTGTTTTAACTTAACGAAAATAACAATTGGATTTTTTACCTCCTACGTTCAATTGACACTCTTCTACAGGCCGTTAAATGAAAAATATGATAAGAAATATGCTTTCGAGAATAATTTTCTAGATTCTCCTAAAGTTAAATTTGAACTTGATAAAAATAAATGTAAATATGGACATTTAGCCATTCACGCTCCAGAAAACATGTTTAACTTGGTGAATTTCATTTCTATATCTGATCGTACAAAACACTTAGTCACATTTTCAAAAAGCACCATCGTGTATTCACCAACTATTCGGGCAAAATTGTGTCAGGACTATTCTTCGCTTGGTTTCGAATCGAAAGCAGAGTGCAAAAACGATTGCATTATAAAAAACTCAATAAAATTGTGTAAAACTAATTTCTTTTTCTCATACATTCGTCAAATCAATTCCTCACCAAGAAAAGCAAAAAATTGTGAGCAGCAAGTTTTCAATTTCTGTCATTTGAAATGCATTAAAATTGATTGCAAAAGTGATTTTTATTTCGATAGATTATTAAGTTTAAAAAATGAAAATTTTAAATTTGAAATATTTCATTCGTCGAATTTTATTGAAACTGTTGTATTCTTGCCTATGATGACGCTAGAAGACTTAATCATTTACACAGCTGGAACGATTTCAATGTGGTTTGGCGTTTCAATACTCGCAATCTTTTTAAGTTCAAAATCAACTTTGGAAAAATTATTTTGTTTCATTGTCCTTTGGTACGATAATGTTATGACGCCTGTGAATATAATTCGAAGGAATATTCACAGAAGAATGTTCGAAGATTCTTGGAATTATCTAAAGCATTTTTTCTGTTTGATTTGCTTTGCTGGCACAGTTATTCAATCTTCAGATATTATAAATTCTTATTTGCAAAACGAATTAATCGTCAATAAAGTAGTGCTAAGACCATCGGGTGGTCACATTCCAGCGATAATTTTAGTAGCACCTATTGTGAAGGATGTAAAATTAAATATTAGCAACCTCAGAGAGTACCAAAAGAAAATTGTTTTCAACTGTGAAAGTGATGAAACGAAGTTGAAGATGACTTCGAATTGCAATCAATCAACAATCACTACGGACGGAATTTTTCTTTATATTTCATTTTTCAATCATTTGTCGACAAATGGTGCAAAAAGCAACGAGCGTATCAATGTCGAATACAAAACAGAGGCTGAGATTCTACTTAGTTTTGAATTTAAAAGCGATTCTCCGATTAAATTTTATTACCTTGTTATTCACTCTCCAACGATTTGTCCGAATTTTCTACTCTTGAATCCCGCTCTTATTTCATTTTCACTAATACATCGTGTTACTTATCGTCGAAGCGTTTTTCATTTGCATAAATCACGATTCCATTCAAATTGCATCGATTATAGTTCACTCGAATGTGGCTCGATCGATAGATGCATTCAAGAATGTGTTTTGCAAAGCCAGATTAGTGAGATGGATGAACAATATTTTACAAAATGCGAAAAATTCTCACGAATTAGTGAATTTTTTGGAAGAAAAACAAAATATTGTCAAGATAAATATTCAAAGCCTGATTGTTTAATCGAAAAATACGAAATTGTTAGACGCTCGTGGGAAGTGAAAAACGTTTCAACTGGCATTTTGCAAGTGCACAAACCATATGGTCAATTAGAAGAAAAGCTATCTTGGGAACTTAAAATTAGTACATTAGATTTTCTTGTTTATATTGGCAACGTCTTGTCGCTTTGGTTTGGCTGCAGTGTGTTTTCTGTTTTATTACTATTGCAAAAAGTTAAAATTTCATTTAATCATAAAACGATAATTGGTGTCATTGAATTAAATCAAAATGAAGTCAAGCAAAGAGAAATCATAAAACGCAGAAAATATGTAAAACGTCGAAGAATTGTAAAACGTAGAAAAATTGAAAAACGTTGAAAAATTCTAATAATTTGTTTTTCATGTTCTTTAATAAAAGTATAGTTTAGTGAATAAAGTGGAAAAACTAATTTCGCTTTTTCTGATTAATGATTAACGAGTTTGACATTTAATTTGTTAGTTAAAAAATGTCGCTTTCATCTATGTAAATTTAAATCGCTCGATGCAAACGATTTTCGGTGATTTTGTTGCATCTGAAAACTTTTCATGATCAATAGCCAAAATGAACATTCACGATTGATCACGAATTGTAATAATGTTTGTGAAATTATTTTGATTTTTCACGAAAATATGTTGAATCCGATGTCTGAAAGAGAGAAGAGACGCAAACGCTGGAAGCTGGTCGACGAAGACAAAAATAGCTTCTTATCGAAAAATGAACTGTTTAACTATCTGCATCTGAAGTACTCGAAAAAATTCAAAGAACTCGAAGTGAATGAAACATTCGCAGAAGCGGACGCTAACGGCGACGAAAGAATGAATTTGGACGAATTTCAAAAGTATATGGCGAAAAACTTAGCGAAAACTGACGAAACTGGCCGAGAAATAGTAAGTAAACGCTGTAGAGCATAGAGATGTTTACAATTTTAAATCATTTAACAGAAAGAATCTGACTTGGAAACCTATTTTCAAATAACTTTGGACATAAATAAAGATGGTTACCTCGATTCAAAAAAGTTCGCCTATTGTTGATCAAACAATGCGATTTCGATACGAAGAATAGTTTAATTGAGTCTCATGACAAGAAAAGTGATGGCGAACACGATCTTTAATAATTTTATCAAACAAGAAACGAGCGTTCCAATTGCCTCTTAACAAAATTAATAATATAAAAACATTCGGTTTTAGTTAAAAGTACAGTAATCAATCAATTTTTTTAAAAAATTATTATATAAAATAACTCTAAAACAGATATTTCTAACTTCGAAATTATTTGCGAAAACCTTGCTGTTTAATTTAAGCTTCTTTTAGTATGAAAATCTTGTAGTATGAGTATCTTTTAGTATGTTTTTCGCAAAATTATAATGATGTATCATCGTTAATCGTTTATTTTGCTTTGCAAATTTATGCTTAATTTCGACAAAAGCACAAACTGATAGATGAAAAAATTAAAAATGTATTTCGCGTATTATTTGTGTAAAATTTAATTTTACGGAACTTATTTACAACAATTAGCATTCTTAAATATTTTATTGAATACGGGAATTAAGCATATACTTACACGTGAATTAAGACACTTAAAATCACTCTTTTTAATTCTGACAAAACAAAATATTCAAATTATATGGAAAGATTTTCTGCTGTATGCACATATCAGAAACGGAAATTTTGTTTTAATATCACAAGTAAGATAAAAACTCTGATAATTTCATTTTTATTCATTGTTTTTATTCATTATATATTTTTATTCAATTTTTTCGAAACAACTGGAAAAGCTGAGAATAAATATAATTATAGTTTACGAGTATTTTACAATTACAGAGAGCAATTTAAAATGTTTCCTAGTGATAATCGCCGAAAAGTGGTAATCACAAGTCACTGTACTCAATGATAACGAACCGTTTAACATCAACAATAATGTTCAATTATGCAGCAAGGTTAGTTAAATTTGCGTTCGTATATTGTTCGAGTTGTGTTTATAATTAAATTCGGTTTTTTGTGGCTCGGTTCGATTCGTTTCGGTTTGTGTTTTTGATTAATTTCGGTTTTTTATTTGTGGTTCGGTTCGATTCGGTTTGATTCGTTTCTGTTTGTGTTTGTGATTCTGTTTAGTTTGTCCTAAAATCCATTTCATAAATTTATTTTGCAAAAAGCATTTTACATGCAACATCTAAATATGATTGTTCTATATGAATTAGATAATCTTTTGTTTCGTGGTTCAACTGATCATATAACTAAAATATTTAAAGTTTTAAATGAACATTAAATTCAGGTTTAATAATAAATAAGCTGTCATCGTTTCTTATTTTTTAGATTATTGCTCTTACAAGAGAAGCAACCTAAACGTTTTAATATTATCAGTGATTGGGCAAAACTATTTTGAAAAAATTTATGGAAAATACCAAATGTGCCCACAATATTATATTAAGCGAAATTATAAAATGCGAAAATCTTCTCTTCTTTGTACATTGTGCGAAAAACTTAAGATAACTGATGCGATTGTTTATTGAAATTCTATTGATTCACCTGTGGAATTGAAAGAACATATGAAGTTGTAGAATGTAAACTAATTATATTATAATAGACAAAGAGCTCTTCAATAATAATATTTTAATTTCAATATCAATGGCAGAGAAAAGAATTGAACGAACTTATTTATACACAGTTGTTGAATTCAAACCTTAGAGCAACAAACTCAAAAGAAACTTAAAAATGAAATCTCATCCTCAAAAGAGACCTCAAAGAAACAAAATTTTCTAATATCAAAACAAGAAAATCTCAAATTATTTTTAGAAAATACGTTCTATTTTAAAGAATTAATACAAAATTTCAGTGAATCTATGTCAATATTTCATTCAAAATAGAAATTTAGTAAAAGGAATGTGTGTACATGAAAGACCTACTTTTTGCAAAAAAAGCTTGTTTTTCTGCTTAAGTTTTGAATTAACTCTAGGGTGACGTTATTGAAAACAATTGAATTCTTCTTTTAGGATAAAATCAATGTTATCCGTCATGTGCACCTGTTTTAACACTTTTATTGAAGCTTATGGTTTTTATAGCCTTATGAAACTTGCTTTCCTTCAAAATCATGTTAAAAATATACAGTTCGAAATATTTATCAGAAATTAAATCTTTTTAACAAAATCACTTTTTACACGCTATACGATCAGAATGTATAATTTTATAACAATAATTCTTTATTTTGTTTACTTACATTTTTTGATTCAAAAGAAATCTTTTTTAGACGAAATTGTTTCTTTTATTGACGATTTTTGTAAAATTTATGATTTTTAATATTGTTGGCGTTTTGGCCTGTAGGTACAGGCGCTGCGAAGTCATAAAATCGTGATTGAATCAAAAAAGAAATCTGCAATGTTCGAATTTAATACGTACAGTGTACAGCTCAGAAATATTCGACGCACTCTTCGAGCTCAACGTTATGAAGAAAAGGCTAAAATTTACATATTCAAATTGAAAGAATAGCTAAGAAACTATATGCTCACTTGGAAATGAATCGACAAGCATAGAAATTCGTTGGCGTTAAAAAGCGGGACAAATTGAGATTTAGGCACTGTCATCATTAGGAAATGTATTTGTTGATGTTGACGAGGTGTGTAAAGAATGTTTGAAGGACCATTCAAAACATCTGAGTCTGACGATGATGAAGAAGAATTTCACTTATGTGTAGGAAATTATGTCGAATATGTATTGAAGAAATTCGGTTGAAATTATCATATTTTGCCTTGCTTCTTTTTCAATATCGATTTTTTACCTAAAAAATTAATATTAAAAAATTATATATGAATCTGAAAGATGAAAGCAAAATTACCTGTTATTCTATCGTCTCAGTGTATAAAGCTGTCTTAATCTTGTTGTTCTACTCGAACTAGTTGGATAAAGTTGGTTAAATGTTGCATGTGATCGAATTGGCTTAGTATAGTTTCGAAAAAATTCAATAATTTCACCATTTTCGTCAACAAACACATTTTTGCTTTCCCCGCAAACAAAACACGTAAAGGAATTTCTTAAATAACTCCTAAGACATTGATTGTTGAAAACATATTCACAATTTAAAGCTTTAACAATATTTTCTGTCCCTAACTCATTTTCACATATTGGACAGATAACAAGAGAATTAGCGATCTCATCGTTATTTTCGTCCTCTTCATTCTCGTCATCATCCCTTTCTTCACTTAATTCAAAAATAGTTTCTTAAAACCGTCTAAAAATTTTAATATACCGCCTCTAACTCGACAGACCGGGAAAATTGTCTTAACACACAACCAATTAATTAAAAAATGTCGGTGAAGATAATGTTGAGAACATGCGGTTAGGAACACAGCCGGTTTGTTACAACATTGTCTAAGCAAATATTGCAAAAAATGAATCATTTCCTCGATTGGTCGAAGCGGCATTATCTGACTTTATTTTAAAATAAAATTTATTATTTAAATAAAATAAAATAAAATTTTACCTTCTTCCAAATTGCAGATCCGTTATATATTTGTTAGATATTAAGGTCTTAGGTCTTACAAGATGTCTAAAAATAAAATTTTAAATCCAAATTTCTAACAAAAATCAGCCAATAAGAAAAATCTTATTGGGCTGCATTTAATGCTTTATTTGAAGCGTTAAACTTTTCATAAGAAATCGGAACCTAAAATTTAATTTTAGAATAAAAATTTTAATTCATTGTTTTTGAACCTACTCGTTAAAATTTATTAAAAATTGTGCCTCTTTGAAAATTTGAAGTTATTTTAATAAACTTTTTTTTACAGAATCGCTTCTATTTTAATGAAACTTTTTTTAAAATATACGATAATTGAATAAAATATTCACTAATATTCGTGTTAAATGATTAGATTTTTATTTGTGGTTCATTTATTTTATGCTCACTTGGTCTTTTTCTTGATCATTTGAGGATCTTTTATATCTTAAGTATTATTTATCTTATCTTATCTTCCTTGACATTTATTCACAAAAATTTTCCTCTTTGAAAATTTCATGGACATAACAAGGCGAAGATTATTCTTCTCTAAAAAATATTTTTCTTTCTTGCGTTGTTCAAACTTTTTGTGAAGATTTGTTTCAATGAATTAACTGGTTTTAAACCCGAAAAAAGTGAAAAAAATGGAACAGAAAATAAAGAATAAAAAACTTATTAGTTCATTCGCTTAAAACGAATGGAAACAAAATTAATTGTATCAAGCAATCTACTCTTTCTGTTTCATTCCATCGCCAATGTGTTTGAAAATGCAACAAGAAGCACAGCAAATGTCATTCTAAATAAGTGTCTGAGCTGAAAATCGAAATAAATGACTTTCGAAAATCACTTTATTTTTGGGAAGCGAAGAGAACATTTTGTCACTCATAAATATCTATTCGTGGAGACAGTAGTGAACACGCGAATCGATAGGTGCGTTATTTTTCATCATTCACAAATGCTTTGCAAAAGCTACGCTGCTATTGTTTCTTCTTTAAGAACAGGGATTTGAAATGATATTTACTACTTTTGATTTCTTGTTTAAAAATGCTTGAAAACAAAATTTCAAAAAAATTTTGATCGCATTCGTAGAAAGCTGAATGAAATGAATACGAAGTGAAAGCAACTTTTTCTGATAGTAATGCAAAGACGATGTAACAGAAAAATGATTTTATCGACAAAATGATAAAAGTAAACTTTGTGTTTATAAATTGCTTTCGACGTGATTTACTAAAAAAATTGCATTTTAAGCACTTCATTTTGACACGATTTCGGTGGCGAACACTTGCAGAGCTTTGATAAATTTTATGAATAATCAATGTTTGAATGGAAAGTATCGAACAAAAGTTCTCTGAAATTTTTTTCGCATTTGAGTCAAAAGAGGCAGAAAAAATTTTCTTGAACACAAGTTTTACGCTCTCTTCTCTTCTTGCGCTCGATTGTTACTAAAACTTTGATGGACCGAATTTCTTATGAAAACCATAAGAACTACCGTTTTGTTTCAAGTATTTCTCACAAAAAAATTCTTAAGCTTTCACAATGGTGGATAAAAATGAAAAAAGCACTTTAGGAAAAGTTTCTATAGTAAAGCACTTCTTTGAGTGTATTTCGAACGAAGTAACTGTAGGGAATACTTTTTTTAGTTCAAGTATCATAAAAAAAAGTGAAAAATATGACATAAAAAAAAAGAAAAAAAGTTATTTGGAGAATCGCAGTGTAAAAATGAGACGAGCTATAAAAAATATTTCAAGAAAAAAATCAAAGATATACTTCATCTAATAATCATATTTAAGTACCACAGTAAGAATTTCCATAGTCTCTTTAAGTGAATTACAAAAGGAATTGATTTAAAAAATTAAGCATCAATAAGCGGTGCGGTTCAGTTTGATTTTTAACTTTACTTAATTTTAAAACTTAAATATGTATTAGCTTGTATTTGTGTAACTTTGATTTATACCTTAAAATAAAGTTTAAGTGTTTGATAGTGTTATAGTTTCAAAAATCACACCTCTAATGATGAAATAAGATATGCTTTTTAAATTGTAAAAAATTATGCAAAATTAAATAAAGATATGTTTCGCTTTGATTTTTTACCTTTTTGACAACTTTCATTTGAATATTTTATTTTTATATTCATTTTCACGAACATGAGCACCAATTTATTTATTTCTTACAAGTTATTTAACTCAATTACTTTGGTTTTTTCTAATTCCACATATAACGAAGACCTAAATAAAGTTTTAGTTTGAGAAAAATAAGTTTTTACCCATTACACCATAGTTTCATAAGCATTTAAAAAATTGTTTATTTTTCAATTATCACGCGTTACGTTAAAATCTGTTTTGAATTGTTTAGAATCGTTTAGTACTTACACCAAAGTTTCACAAATCTTAAAAAATTTTTTATTATTTCAAAAAGACAACCGAAAATTCAGCATTTTAACATCAATGGTTTAAGCTTGTTTTTTAGGTTTCGATAATCATAGAAAATTGTTTGGCGGATTTTAAAAACAAAACTTTTTTTATTGTCATTAAATCATAAATGATTTTAGTTGATATTTTGTTAATATGATTTACTTACTTCATATATAAAAAGACATTTAAAAAATATCTACAGATAAATATCTTCGCTTTCATAAGATTAACGACAATAGAATGTACTCATTTTACTCGTAGTCAATTGGCGAACTTTTCCATCATTATGGATCAATATTAATAACAGCTCTGTGGGCGCTGTTATATTAATCTCATGAAATTATATATATGAAATGAAAGTTAATAAATACTCGTTTGTCGAATACTTTCACGCGAGCAAAATAATTGAGAAAAATAAGCTTTTAGTTGACAAGAATGAAAACTGACTTTAAATTATGACAATGTAATCCTCATTTATCTTTATTTAATTTCATGAAACTTGATTTAAAGTTAATCATTATTCATTCAAATTAAACGCAATGTCTCGACTTTCTGCAATTTAAATCATGAAACTTTTTACAATTAAAGTGAATCAATTTTGTTCAAAAAACATTTTAAAAATGATTTTAAAACAATTTTAATACAACAATAAAAGGAGTTCTAGTCGTATATACAAGAATATCTTCGAAATTTAGAAATTAGACAATTTGGTTTCATGTCCTGCAAAATGAAAAATGAGAAACTCTTGAAATAAAATTGCGCATAGATTAATGCAAAAATTTTCGAAAATTTATTCAAATTTGAAAGTAAAAGTAAAAATTATTTCAATTATCACTCATTTTGATTCTCTTATGTTCAAAATATAAATATTCATAACCTAATTTTACTAACTAGACTAATTATATTTAATGCCTCAGAAAAACAATGTGACAATCTCGAGTGTTTGCATAAGCTTAATGAAGCTTTAAATGAACACAAAAGATTTTATTTTTAATTTTGTGGAATATTAAAAGATCACTTCAATGTATATAATGTATCGCATTGTATCTTTGGCATAAAATTTTTCAAAATTTCCCTCGCCGTTATTCTGGCAATGAAAACCAAGTGAAAGCATGTTTTTTTGTGCATTTCGAGTTTTGAAACGGAAATGCTGCTCAAAAGAAATTTTTTGCTGATTTTAATTATCTAATTGTTTAAGTTTTTCTACAATGAATTTTATTTTTTGCCATTTCATTTAAATAAAAAATTCGGTGTGTACAAATCCGCACTCCAGTGTAACGAACTAGCATTCAATAGAATGTTCAAGTGTATCAAATGTAATTTCACTCAGAAAAAGTTATTGTTAAGTGCTCATTGTTTGTTATTCTATTTTTAAAACTATTTCTCTGTACTTTAGAAAATGAAAATGCAAACTTCAAAAATTATTCTTAAAAATAACAAGAGCTCGAGGCAAAACTTTTTAATTTAAATGAAAAGAGAGAAGAGAGAATGAAAAAACATGAGTCGTGCAAAAGCTCAAATTTATTGATCATGAGGATATGAAAATTTGAATTGTAAAGCGATATTCATTGTCTTTGAGTTTTCATGAGTAAAATTGAATAGCTTTTAAATATTAAAATATTAAGCATTAAAAAAATAATGTAAAATCGATTGGGAAAAATAAAACCGAAAAAATATCAAAATCAACACGGCAAATTCTCTTTAAAAACATACTCAGAAATCGAGTTTCATATGGTAAAGCTTATTCTTTGTCCTAGTCCTTAATTTTGCAAAATCAAAATTTTAGTTTGAAGGTTAAGAGCGTATTAGCGAGAATATTCATTGGTAACCTCGCACAGAAAACCACAAAAAGAATTCTAAAAAATGAAAACTTCAAATTTGATTTCAAAAAATATAAAAGAATTTAAGATTTCATCTTTTTTAATCAATATTTTAACATAAAAATTTTTAAGACATTCACAGCTAAAAATCTATGACTTAAAAATTGTCCATTTGGTAGAATTATGTCCTATTATAAATTTAAGTGGATATAAAATATCTTTTCATAACTTGTTGAAGCTAAAAATCCATTTTGTGAATGAAGAATGGGGCAATCCTAATTTGCAGACTTTGCAGACCCTATTTTGCAGACTTTGCAGACTTCGCAGACCCTTATTTGCAGACCCTAATTTGCAGACTTTGCAGACCCTATTTTGTAAATTTCGTAAAATTTGAAGAAACTGCTGACCCTAATCTGCTGACCCTAGATTGTAAAAGTTAAAGGAGCTATAATGTTATCCTTACGTGTTAAATTATAGCAGCCATCTTTTCGATTTGCGCATTATACAGGTTGTCAAAGGTATGCAGTTTAAAAAAATTTTACATTTTAACCCTTTACTTATCACGTGAAATTTTTATTTAATTCCCTTGTTAATTTTGCTTTACAAAATTTTAAA
>NCKU01003017.1:0-16608 GCA_003675995.1 Dinothrombium tinctorium | reverse complement strand
TTTTTTATTCAGTGAAAACAGATTTTTTCGCAGCATCAAACATTTTTGCAATTCTCGTTGAATCAGCCTTTTCCACTGATTTTCTAGATAATTTTTTTCATATTCAGCGATTTCACAGAATTCGTAATTTTCAATCTCATCGCTAATTTGTATTCAACATGTTTTTATTGGTGCCAATATTATTTAGAAGACAAGAAAGCCGTTTTTTTGCATAAATAATTCAAGAAAAATATTTTTTCTTCCTATTTAGTCTTAACAAATGTTTTCTTAGTCTGAAAATCGACGGTTTCGGCGAATAAAGTTTTTTAAAATGCGCAATTTTATACGAAGATAATGTTTATTGAAAATTGTTCAGCAAACTTGAAAATTTTCGGGTACTTTGATTTTTCTAGTGCTCCTTATTGCTGATATTATAAAATGAAATGAAAACTATTAAATCAAGTGAAAAAAATGTAAAACGTTTTGTGTTTAAGTTAAATGATTGAAATTAAATTACATAAAAATTAAATACTTTGTAATGCTTATGATTTCTGTAATAGAAGAGGTAAATGTGGATTGATTTAATTTTCGTGATCAATATAATCTCTAGCGGAAGACCTATTCAGCTTCGTCTTCAGCTTTAAATCTCTAAGAAGTACAATGGCTGTCAAAAAAGTTACTTTTATCAATTCAAGAGTAGTTTAATATTATATAGCTGGATAAGATAATCAATTTTTATATGCGTAATTACATTGGAAATGAGGGCGCAATGGTCCACATGGCGTCATAAAGTTATTTAAGGAGCGCAGCACGAAGGCTCGTAGCCTTTTTATGTGTTAGAAAGTGTCACTAATTTAGTACAAAATATTTAAATTTTATTTCATTTTCTGTGTACAAAAGAACGCTTAAAAATAAACTTTTTTAATTCATTATTTAATTAAAATTTCTGTAATCAAAAGTTCGAAAATCGCTTTTCTTTCTATTTAGAGTAATCTTTTCTAATTTTCTCAAGCCAATAAAGCGCTAATCTTGTGTCCAAAAAAACTATTGGAAATTCACTGCTTGAATCGACGAACACCACGATTCCGAGTAAATACCAGCGATGGTTAAACTTGTGCATTAATGACGCTCCATTGTTGCCCTAATAAAATTTGCTAATGAATTTTCAAAATTTTGAAACGCACTTACCAAATATTCGTTTTTAGAGTCACTTTCTCTGCCGCAACCCAATGAATTCTTCACCCATTTGTAATATTTTTTACATTTAAAGTAATTCACAACAGAGTTTAAGCCTTGTTTTAAGACTGATGAATATAAAAATTATTCAAAAAATTTTTAACTTCATAAAAATCTTTACCCGGCGCTGAATATCCAAACTGCCAACCAACGGTAGTTAGTTGCATATCTTCATGCACTATCGTTGATATTTCGGGCAAGCAGATTGGTCTCATTTGCGACTCCTGTTTCTCACTTTTGAATTCGATCAAGGCATATGAGTAATAAAACACATTTTCTCTGCCTGAATTTGGATGTGAATCAATTGATCTTACACTGTAAACTCTCTTCGCTGATTGATCTTCACTTGAATAGAAAATCACTTGAAAATGTTCGATAGAATATTCGCCTAATTTTTTCCTGTCGTTTTCACAGATTTAATTTTGATTTTAACTTCATGATCACATCTACTTACTGTAAATTGATTGTAAATGCAGTGGTTAACACTTCATTGCGTGAGATCAAAACCGCGTTGCTGACATATTGACCTTTGTAATGAATGACAGCAAGCCAAGGATATGTTGAGCCACTGCCTTCGATACCACAGTCAAATTGATTGGAGCCAAAAGGAGGAGCAATTGGCTCTGATGGCTTACTTGTTACTGGCTTTATTATTGTTTCTTCGGAGCTTGTCAAAATCGTTGAAGCGACGGTTGTGGTTGATTGTTCGACGTGTTTGTAGCCGACTGTGCAATAAGTTGCGTCTTGTGTGCGACTGTAAATCCAATCAAGAAATCTTGACGTTCGTGTGTAGACTCCATAGTACATTGAACGACCGCAACCGATTCCGAACGATACAATGCCCGCTTGATAATAGGTGCCATTGATTTTCGAAACAAGAGGTCCGCCAGAATCGCCATAGCAAGAGTCTTTTCCTCTTTCGCCTCCAGCGCAAATCTGATCTGGCGTTATTATGTCGCCGTGAAAATTATGACAATCCTCATTCGACACCACAGCGAGTGAAACTTCTTTTGCCACATCACTCAAATTTTGAAATTGCGTTACACCCCATCCAGAGGAGATTAAATTTGTGAATTTGAGCATATCTTCAGTGGGCAGACACACTGGTCTGATTTTACTGTTGAATTGAATTCGTTTCTTCATCCTCACTAAGGCTATGTCGAATAGCATCCCTTCGTCCGTGGAAATATATTTTTTATGAGTCATCACTAGTTCAGCGTCCGATCTAGGCGAGAAGTTTGTTACATTGTGGGCACCGAACGATATTTGAAAATCGTCGACGGTGTAATTAGGAAAGCAATGCGACGCAGTGAGCACATAACGATCGTTGATAATCGATCCACCGCAAAAATGCGAATTATTTTTCCTATTAGATAGTGAAACTAGCCACGGATATTTGTGCGGTGGTTTGATTTCACTGCCTCCGAATATTCTCATTTCATTCGCAACGCCGCAAGCTAATTTAAATTTTAAATACTCAATTTCTCGTGAAATTTCTTTCAATCAACACTTACAACAAGAATCTGTCACTTTAAATGGTTTTGAGTTTGAACTTGATTCACTTAGGTTAGAAAAATTAATTATTAAAAAATTTAAATAAAAAAATTTGATTTTCATTTCTTTTAAGTATGCTTTAAGTTTAAGTAAAAAAATCGAAATGATCGATTTTAAATCCTCGTTTAAATTGCTACACTCGTTGAAAAAATTTTATCCCTGAGTTTTGCTGACTTAGCAAAAAAAAAACAATTTCATCATAATCATGAGTTTTAATAATTTTCTAATTCACTGTAAAAAAAATTTTCCTCAAAATCACAATTTTTCGCATAGTTTTAGTTGTATATGTGTTTAGATACGCTCTACGCTTATTATTTGAATTTCCTAGAGTGAATAATTGCAAAATTTCATAAAGCGTTCATCATATTTCAAGAGAAAAAAATTGAACAAGTTGTTGCTTAATATCGCTAGATCACTTTATTTTCACTAATTCAACCGGCTATTTCTACATGAACATTGCTTTTAATCGGTTAGCCAAATAGAAGAGATAAATGGTTCGTATGCTTAATGAAGCTTTGATTCAGTGCTCCATAGGTATAATCTGTCCATAGAGAGTTCCTCCGTCAATATTTAATTGACACGCAGTGATAAAAGACGCATCGGGTGAAGCCAAGAAAACGATCGCCTTCGCCACATCGTTCACTTCACCGACTCTTCGCAACGGACATACTGACTCTAAGAACGAACGAAATGCCATGTTTGACTCTTCGTCCATGCCCATTCGTTCTTGAAAATTAGATTTCACGTAACCAGGGCTAAAAACATTTTTTTAAATAAGTTAAATTGAAACTTTGGATCCTGAGGAGATAAAAAACTTTTTTTTTGCGTTTTAAACTTACTTCACACTATTTACACGAATGCCTTTTGGACCCAACTCTAAAGCAAGACAGTTGGTCATCATATCTACCGCTGCTTTCGACATACAGTAAACAGTCCATTTTTCTAACTGTGAATGGAGAAAATTTATGAATGATAAAACTTGAAAAAACAAATGTTGAAACTGTTTAAAAAATGAAATGAACAGCAAAGTTAGCTTACGAATAATTTGATTAACGTGCACTAAACTCGCATGAAAGCCTTTAGATTTCAAGAAGAATTGTTTTTTAATCTGGAGAAAAGCGTTTCATTGTCGTCTAATGATTTTTTGTGCACAAAAGTTGCAATATTTGATTTAATCATTAGAATAGCGAAAGTTTTTCAAACGATCAACGTTATTTGGTTAATCTGATTTTTTCATATTCAGCTTTTATTATCGCTTATGAATCAAATTTAGAAATGAAAAATTCTTTTAATGTTATAGCGATATCGATTAGTTGCTTTTGTTTATTTGCTCACCTCATCGTAAACAAACTGTGGCCTGTTTTTTTTAAATGTCAAACAGTTATCTTCAGTTACTTAATACAAAAAACTCTTTTAGATGCAACGCTTTCAGTCAAATATAATTTCTATTAAAAACTAAACGATGTAAATATTTTTAAACTTTTATAAAAAGAAAAATCTTATAAGTAAAGCATTTTTTGCCCGATCTTGATTACAATGAAACAAAGTACGCAGTTAGAACTTTATATTGCGTTGTGCATTATCCGCATCATATCGGCTAACTTTGAGCAAATAATCAAAAAATAATTTTTCAATTTTTTAAACAATATTTGAAGTGAAAAAACACAATCAAAATGAAAATTCAATTTTACCGGTCGCAGAGAGACCACTGAAGAAACATTCACAATGCATCCTTTTGACTGTTCAAGATGAGGAACAGCGAGATGCGTCAAATGCAAAACTGAGCGAACGTTTGTTTTCATAACCTCGTCGAAGGTGCTCATTATGTTTGGATCTTCGATTGCCGAAAATGCGCCGAAACCGGCGTTGTTTATCAAAACATCGAGCGCACCGTGAGTTTCGATCACCGTGTCGAGCAAACGCTTCGCGTCCTCTTCGTCAGTAATATCGCCGACAACAGCCAAAGTCTTTTGAGAAAAAAAAATTTAAACAATTTTCAAATAGCGAATATTCTTACTTCGTAATTATGAGGTGAAATTTCTTTACATTTTACAGCCACTTCGTTCACCGCATCCTCTCTGCGACCAGTGACCACCACTTTGGCGCCAAGCGACGCGAAATGAATCGCAGTCTCTTGTCCAATTCCAGAGCTGCTGCCGGTTATAAGTACAACTTTATTTTCCATTTTTGCTCTTCCCTTGCTCTTTGAGTGTTTGTGGTCAAATGTTACGAAGAAAAGTGAGGCAATTGTTATGCTTTTGCGTTGCTTTTTCTATAACAAACAAAGTTTCTAAGCAACTTTCATTTCTTTTCGAAATCGCTGAAAACAATATGCCAACTCTATCGCTTATGTTTTATTCATATCGAGTAAACCAAATTACTCGCTAATATTTTTTCTAATCACTTTCTTAGTTCTATTAGTGTTTCCTTAATATTTTTTTAAAAATTTATTTCAGAAAAAGTTTGAAACATTTTTTAAATGACGCGATAACAAATTTTAACTTTAACTCTAATCTAAAATTTTAAACATCAAAAAGTAAGAATTCAGATTAGCTAAAATCGTATTTTCTCTGTATTTCGCCGAATTATTGATTTATCGACTCTCAAGCCCATCGAAAGGACGTGTACGTGAAATGTCGAAAGTTTTTTAGTAAAGCGCAATTTTTTCTCTCATCGATTTTCTTCTTTTTTTTAATGATCATAAGAATAATGTTATTCATCACGCAAACTACATCATATAAGCGTTTAAATTTTATAAAGCTACAATAAATTTTTCTAAAGCTATCCGCTGAATTTTAATCTTTAATTTATTCTTACTCGAACTTTGCTTTTAATTCAACGTGCGCCATTAAAAATAGAAATCAAAAAATTAGTACAAAGCGAATTTCGTTCTAGACTAAGAGTAACATTTTCAATAAAAATGTTTTAGTTGAATAATTTAATTTACGTGTCTCATGTAGCCGACTCTAGCGTTTTTCCACGTATCGATGTGCTCAGAAATAATTATGAACAAACAAAAATTTTTTAAAATCTTTTCAGCTTTTTCACGAAAAACGTTTTCACGAATACATTTTATGAGTTAATAAGTGAAAAACGCAAAAATGTGAAAAAATCACTAAGTTTGAAAATATTTTATTGAATAAACAAGCTCTTTAACAACAGCGATGATCTCAAATATACACTCTAAGCATAAACAATGTTTCTATTTTGTACAGGTAAAACTTTTACGCTACTAAAATTAAATTAATTCAAATGGAGTTCAAATGACGTCATTTGCACTTTTTAAAAAATTTTTTATTTTACAATTTTCATAGAGAAAATGAATTTTATTTTATATTAAGTTAATGATTTTTTAAAAGTTTCTGGTGTTACCAATCTACATAAGTTACCATCTCATTTCACTTTGTTAATATTGTTTCACTTAAGTTAATATTTTCAAGCACAATCGGAATTTGTAATTTCGCTTTACGTAGCGCCACCACAACGCAGTAGGTTACTTGAACCAATGGACAATTTGTGATCGTCGCTGACAGCGGTATGTCGTCAACGCTTTTTGGTATGTCGATTTGCGCGACAAACTCGCGAATTGAATTCGACGCTAAATTTGGCGAGGTGAAATCGAACGAAACCTCTTGCTCTTTCTTTTGCTCTTGATGATCGGCAGTGAATTTCATATACTGCACTAATTTTATTTCGGGCTTAACTATTTTCGAAGTCAAATTTCTGCATAAGCAATTCACTTTGATCACATCGCCGACGCTGTAAACGTACTTGTCGGTATCAGCTTCGATCGTTAGCGTTCCGTTCGAACAGCATCGAAACGAATAGCAAAGTGAATGAAAATTTTCCGCCTCAACGTATTTCGACAACGGTGCGATCGGTTTGCAATCAGATGGATCTAGTGGACAGTGGACGGTAAAAAATCGTTCCACTTGCTCGTTGAACACCGTTTTAATTATTGTCGCTTTGACCGAATATCGTATGTATCCATTGAAATGCGAGAACGAAGTCGGCAAATTGTTCGGAAGACAAAACGAGAATTTAAAATGATTCATTCCATCTTTGAGCCAAGCTTCTTCTTCTTCTTCTCCGAGAGATGAATCGTGAATCACTTGTGTCTCGTTAAAATAGATAATCTCTTGAGTTCTGTACTCTTTATGAGCATATGTATTCGCTCGAGCGCATCCTAAGAATCTCGCTTCGATCGCGTCCACATTAACTTTTCCGCTACAATGAACAACACAATAGCCATCGACTATTTCTCCCGGAGTGTAAATGGGATAATCAATCAAAGCGTCGTTTTGAGAGAAGCAAATATCCAAATTTATTATTGTCCCCGTCTTACCAGCGATGCATGAAAACATGATGCAAGCTGCTAAATGTAAAAAACGATTTAGCTTATAAATTGCGAAAAGTTTAACATTAAAACAAGTGCATTCAATCAGCTGAGAGCAAAATCAATCGATAAAAGTTGAAAATGTTTTGCCACGAACACGCGCTTCTTGCGATTTAAAGAAAAAAAGCATTCGATCGAGTTGAATAAAAACCGAATGGTTAGAAACTTTTAAAAATTAAATTTAACTTTATTCATTCTTTTTAAATACAATTTAGAACCATGCGTGAATTTTTCTATTTTTTTTTAATTAATTTTTAAAGTACACCAAGCCATTTACAAAGCATTAATCAAAAGACAAAAGAGAAAATATCTCAACTATTTCAAGTAATTAAAGAGTTATAAATAAATTAAAAACTTTATTTAAATTCGTTTAATTGTGAATTAAATTTTAAAAACAAAGTTTTCCTCTTTACACATATTTAAAGATAAAAATTTCGCATGCGTTAAGTATTTGTATTAAAATTAAATTTAAAATTTGTTTACGCTTAATGTTATACAAATGGCTTATTGTTTAAAAATCAATTCAAAGAAGAAGATAAAAAAAAAATTATTTCGAGATTCGAACACCTACATACTTCAAACAGATCATCCTTAATTAATTAAGGATAATTAAGCTCTTGAGCTTTCAACGTAAACAAACGTAATAACAAATTTTATGTTTCACGATGATCGAAAATATTTCGCAACTGATTGCGAATGAGAATGAAATTGTTTTCACCAAATTGCAGAATTTTACGTTAGTTTTTTTCAAATTGAATATTACGAAAATCTTTTCCTGACACTTTGTGAATCTTGTTTGCTAGCAAAGATTGATAAGGAAAAAACAAAATTAAATAAAGAAGTCGGTTGTAGTTGAAAGTTTGTTGAAAATAGCAGCAAAGCACATCTTGCAATCGCATAACTGTTCACTCACCACATTTTGACTAAAAACAGTTTCGTACACATAGCTCTCAGGGTGTGTCGTCTATTTTTGCCATCTCTCTCTCTCTCTCTGTCTTCACTCTAGTTTCTGAGTTTGTTCACTGTTCGAGAAAAGCTTCATTCGAGTGAAAGAAGCAAATTTGTTCAGTTTGAAAATGTTAAAAATTTGCATTTGTTTCGCTTTTATTCTCGTCGCTGTTACCGGTGACAAACAGGTGAATTTAATTTTATTTTTAAAATAAGAGTTTATAACTCTTTAAATTTAAAAATATGGTTTTGTTCAATTAAAATTAATTTATTAGGCAACAAGCGATGCGAATAATGTGAGAACATCGCTCGAGGGTAAGCGAAATAGCGTAGAAAACGAAACTCTCTTCCTAATTGATGTTTGATTCTATGCAAAGACAATCCGTGCGCTAATTTTCATTGCGGACACGGACGACAGTGCGTTATCGACAAGAAAAATTCAGAAGCTAAATGTCAATGTATAGCGTAAGTTGAGTCGCATTAAACGACTAATTGAATTGAATTGAAGTTTCTTTGTTCGCTTAAAAATTTTTCTAGCGAATGTCCAATAAATACAGACGCTCGAAGAAAAGTTTGCTCGAATTTAAATACAACATGGGAATCGGATTGTCATCTATTTAAACACCGATGTAACTGCCTCGAAGGTAGAAATCATTTGTACTCTAGCTTCTCTAAAAAAAAGTTGCATTCGCCTTTTATTTCCCAAAGGTCTATCAGACGACTGCAGACCAATAGACAAGCATTTGCATATCAATTATTACGGCGAATGCCGTCATATACCCGAATGTCAAGAGAGCGTTTTAAATGATTTTCCTCGACGAATGCGAGATTGGCTTTACAGGATTATGAAGTAGGAGCTCATAAAAAAGAATTTCTCTTGTTTCTAAGCGCTTTTTCAACGCTATTTTAGCACCAAGCATTCGATCAACAAAACCGAAGCAGTGACAATGGGCGACCAACTTTCTTCCGAATGGGTACTCGCAATCATTTGGAAATATTGCGATCTAGACACTCATCCGAGTGACAGGTAAACTCACTTCATTCACTAAACTTTACCTTGCTCACTAGCTACTCGATTTATTATTTATTTCAACATTAAATTTAAATTTTCTCCTTTCTAATTTCATTTATTATTCACTTGAGTTAAGCTATTCAACAAATTCGTTATTTAAAAAATGATAACAAATAGCGTTTACAAACTATTTTTAAAAACTTTTTACTATAGCAAATAGCCAGCGTTTCTATTTATTCATATTTTACACTGAAGTAAGAAGCAAAAAAAGAAAAAAGAAAATTTAATTGCATTTAATTAATTTTAACACAAGTTTAGGTCAGCTATAAATTATTACGAATGATTGCTCGCTCGATTTTTTATTTAAGAAAATAAATTTAGAAAGAAAACAAAATCAAATCAATGAAGCATTGAATTTATTTATTCAACAATCTATTTTCGCACTCATCCTTTCTTCGCTTCGCTGTCTATGTGTGTACTTAGCGGGTATTTTAGTTGTATCGTTACAATTAAATTCAAAATTTTAATATTCGTTCTCAGTGCCTACACGATGCTTTAAAATTCTTGCACTTCTTTTTATTAAAACAGGAAACGTGTTTCATTAAACAGTTTTTTTTGCTTTGCAACTGTTTGCATCTCTCTTTTCGAGCATCTGTTTATTTTCAAATCGGCAGCTTTCTCTGAATCAATGAAATGTTTGTTTTATATAAAGTTTTTTAGAACTTTTTGCTTATTCGAAAAACATTCGCAATGCTCGGCAATTGATTTAAAAACATTTAAATTTTTAGTATTTAACATTTTCTTTCTTTTGTTTATTGGCTTTCTGTTTAAAATGTGAAGATAAAATTAAATTCAAATCTAGTAAGCAGCGTGTAAATGATGCATGAATCCTGACGGCCTTAACAGTCTTTTCAAAAGAGCTTCTCACTTTCTCTCTTCTCACTCACCCTCTGCATTTCATTCTATTTTTACTTCTTCTTCTTCTTCTTCTTACGCTAGATTCGTGTCAAGACACGAACTGTTCCCGTTACGAGCACCGCTTTTGTCAATGGAACCTTGTATAACAAACTTTTTGGACAATTGCGACGCGAACGATGACCACAAAATCACGCTAATCGAGTGGGGGAAATGTCTCGGTGCACCCGAAGGTAAATTTCCTCCGCCGACACCTGCATTCCGTTTTTAACGTTTTATTCTCTCTCTTAACATCAAAATTATTTTATTAATTATCTCGCAGGTGAATTGGAATACAAGTGCACACAATTTAACGCTTTGCACGTACACAATGACGACGAAGAGCTCGATTAAAATTTTTTTTAATCTCTCTTGTTGAATAAATTCACTGTTTATTATGATAATTTGTTTTTATCGGGTGTTTAAGCCAAAAAATGTACACTGAAATACTCATTTGTTCGAATTTATTTTCAATTTTGCTCTGTAAGCAAAAAGAAATTATCGCATTCGGCTGGTTAATAAGCAATTTAAATACGCAAAACGAAATTTTGTTGAATTTGAATTTTTAATTTGTAAAATTAAATCAATAAAAGCTTTTTTGTTTTCGATTTTATTTTTTAAATTAAATTTTTAAAAAATTTTTTTAAACAAATCGGCGCTTTTGAGAAATGAAAATAGGAGCAAGTGAAACAAACATTGCCCAGGTGATCGGTGAAGATTTACTTTTCACCGGCGAAAGCCATTTATTTCGCAATGACAGTGAATAGAGAGGGAGAGAGAGAGAGAGAGAGAGTGAGATGGTGAAAAAGAGAGCGAGAGGGAGAGAGAAGGAGCTAAAGAATAAAAGCGCTAAAGAAATGAACGGTATTTTCTAGCGCCGATATAAAGACCTAATATTTTGTCGGTTTCCCAAGCGTCACGAATTGGAGCACAAGTGAGTGGTGAGGAGGACAACGACTGAATATGCTTTTACTTCTTTCGTCAAATTCACTTTTTTGAAAACTTTGTGTATGTGTGTATGTGTGTGTGTGTGCTGTAAACACAAAACGCAAAATCTATTTCACTGCTTTCTTCTTCTTCTTCTTCTCCTCCGTCGAAAGCGAATGCAACAGGTTCAAAAAGCGAGAGTTCGTCTCTCGCTGCGGACTCTCTTCTTCACAACCGCGAAACGATCATTGAGTTCGCATTTTTAGAAGTGAAGTGAAAATCATCATCACTTCGAAAGTTTCGAAATTATGTATTTCGCTTATACTCGTCGTCGTCGATCACTACTTTAGTCGTAATCTTTATTCCATTTTTGCTTCTTTTAACTTTTTTTTTAATTTAAATTTTTTAAAATTATTTCAGTTTTTAAATGAAATTTAATTTTTATTTTTATTTCTCTCGTTTCTTTCGATGAAACATTTTTTCAAAGATTACAAACATAATGACAACAAATGATTCGTCGTCGTATTTAAACGTTAACAATAATGCGATGAGTGATATTGACTTCGTTTTGGCTTACATCAGCAGTGAAGAGATCAACGATTCGTTGGACGACATTGTTTCGAAATCGATCGCTTCTGATGGTATTGCAGCGCAAGCCGATTTTAATCATCAGTGTCCAATTAAATATGTGAGTAAAATTTACTTTCTATTCGCGCACATTTCTCCAGTTTGACTCTATAATTTTGCCTTTGAAATTTAATTTTAAATAAAAAATTTCAAATTTATTTATTCAAAATGAATTTTAAAAAATAAGCGAAATTATTTATATTAGAAATCTAACTGAAAATCGATGCACTAATATCGATAGAAAAAGTTTAACTTCTAAAGGAAGTATGCATATGACAAACTTTTTCCTGTCTACAAGTACAAATAACATGTAAATACAAATATTTACATGCGTAAATTTGTATTATTCGTATACGAATGTTATTGCTTCTAGTAGTCAAATGAAGTATTTTCGTCAATTGTTAAACTTTTGTTTTATTTGAAGGCTAATATCTCAATCACCGCTTTATTATCAATCTCAATTAAAGGTCAGCAAAAGTAGGAAATAAATGGCCAAAGAGAGTTGATAAAGTATTCCAACGAATTCCTATGATGATGTTAAGAATAGCGGACATTGATCAATTAAAAATTTCGGCTATTTCCTAGCCAATAATCAAAAAACTTAATTTTTCTCGTCAATCGATGATCGCAGTAAAAATGATTTTAATCGATTTTCTGAGAAATGTTTTTCTAAAAAAAAATTCACTTCAATAGTTTCGAATTTGATAAAGAAAAGCTTTGATCAGCGCAAAAGTTTATAAAGTCAAAAGTAGTTTTAATGAACGTAAATAAAGTTACAAAGAAAAACTTTTGGAAGCAAAGTGAAGAAAGATAAAGTCACTCATTTTCTTTGCATAAAAATTTTACTGTCACAATCAATTTCACTTTACTTACTTGTTTAGCTATCATTTCAATGAGCGATTGATTTTAAAATGATGTATGATTATCATTGTTCGAGTTTCCCGTTTGAGAAAAGTGAAAAGTTAGCGAGAAGCGAGAGAAGGAGAGAGAGAGAGAGAGAGAGCGTGAGGGAGAGAGAGAGAGAGCAGGATGAATATGTAAAAAACGAAGATGTATTTTCGTGTTTAACTCACTTTTGCTCTCAAAAAAAAAGTGCCAACGATTTGAATGCAAAGGATGTCTGTTAGACACTTCTTTTCACTCACCCCCTCACCACTGGACCCCTTAACCGTATATTCCTCCTCCGTTTTTGTACCTTTCCAGCCTCACCTTTTTCATTTGCCCTTTCACTCGAAGCACAGTTTCTTGACCTATTTACCGAGTCCCAAATATTCACATAACTTTTCAATGTGGAAATCTTAAGAAAAAACATCTCTCTTTCCGTTACTTTTACCGTCTTTTTTTTTTCTGCTTAAATCCATTTTGTAGACATCCGTTACGAAGAGAGGAATCGAGTGGAATTCACCGCTGTCGACGTCCTCCTCCTCCTCTTCTTCTTCTTCTTCGTCCTCTCCGTCGCCTACCAAAGAACTTTTCAACAATAATAAATTCGAGCAGAGCGAAAACTGCACGACCATTGGTCAACACACTACGCATTTGTATCAAAACGGTAATTTAAGAGTTTGCGTTCGCAAAGGAAATAACATTAACGTTTACGAATCCTATTCACAAGCTTCATTCCCAGGCGTTGATTCTGATCTAGTTACAAGTTCAACGAAAAGTACAAATTCGCACGACCAAAGCGTCGCTATTCTTCATTCACCATTAACTTTATTCAACACGAACACTGAGCAACATCAGTCACATCATCAGCAGCAAGTTTATCCCATCACGCGTTCTTTAGATCAATTAGCTTCGGTAGCACTGAACTCAATTGATCCTCTGCAAGAAATATTGGCCGATGTTCACCCGAATGCGAATTATACTCCGCCGACACCCCCGGATTCGGAATGCGAATCGTCCAATTTGCGTTTGCACATTCCACTTCAAGCGAATTTTCAAGCGATTCCAAAACTTAAGTTCAATCGTCGCAATAATCCAGATTTAGAAAAGCGACGGGTGCACTTTTGCAATTATCACGGATGCAACAAAGCGTACACGAAAAGCTCGCATTTAAAGGCTCACCAACGTTTGCACACAGGTTATCAATAATTTTATGTTGTAGCTCGAAAATAAACTTTTGATTTCATTCGCTTCTCTTTCACCTGATAGGCGAGAAACCGTACAAATGTGACTGGCAAGATTGCGATTGGAAATTCGCTCGTTCGGACGAATTGACCAGGCACTATCGTAAACACAGTGGCGATAAACCGTTCAAGTGTAAGGTGTGCGAACGCGGTTTCGCCCGATCAGATCATTTAACTTTGCACATGAAACGACACATGCCGAAGAACAATGATCGACTTGAAAATCGTCCTAATTTGGTACTTAAATAGAGAAAAAGCAAATGAAATATTCAATATTTTCTATTTTTTTTTTGTTACTAGATATGAAGAGCACGTTTCACATTAATTCACTTTCGATGTTTTCTTTACACATGAATTTATTTTTTATTGTTTTTTTAAAATATGAAATTAAAAAAATGCAAAATGCACTTTAAATATTGATTTCTACTTGAATCGCTCATTGTTCTACTATCATTTATGCTCCAATTGATATCACGAACTTTTTTTTTAATGTAGATTCTTTTCGAAAACATCTCGCTCTCGTTTGCGAGGATAGCCGAATTTGAATAAGATTAATATTCAGAATCGATCGACTGAGATTAAGATATAAAAATGTATCACCGAGTGTTGTTTCTCTTACAAGAAAAGTTGATTCATTTATATTTAAGTCAAGGAAATTAATTGCTATTAGACAGGTTATCTGTACGTTGCACTCAAAATGAAAATCTATCAAAGTATCACATGGTGTTAAATAAATAAATTATTTCGTTTAAATCTGTTATTAGAAAAAAACAAAGCGATTTAGTTTGTCCGCATTTATCAAAACATATATTGTTCGCTGATAAACAAACCGATGTTAAACAAAAGCTCATTTATATATTTTTTCATGAACTGATTAAGATGGAAGCTATACAGAAATAATTTAAAGTCAAAAATTTTTACTTGTCATTGAAAAGCAATAGTATGTAATAATGTTCTTTCGGTTTTATTTTCAAACTCGTGTAATATCTCGTCGATATCGTTGTCGAGATCTTCAGATTGAAGCATCATTAAAGCCAATTCATATATAAGGAATGCACCGATTGTTGCTTCTTCGTGATTGTCTTGAACATCAATATTGATTACATGAACAGGTGTATTATCGACCGGAGTCCTATTTGCGAGTTCTGAAAAAGTAAAGAGATAATATTAAAATTATTTGTTTATGATTAAAGCAAGACAAAGCGTAGCTTCGACACACTTTTAAATAAGTTGGAAGAAAATTTGTGATCTAAGATTAGAAACTGTGAAATTAAATTTTAAAAATTTAGTTAGAGAGTAAACAATTTATATTCAGCTTTAAATAATCAAAATATGAGAATCGTGTGGAAACGAAACTAATCGAGCAACATTCAATAAAATTTATTTTTTGTTAAACAAAGTTGACTTTAGTGGCAGGTTATCATTACGAGAAAAAGTGTGAACTTTCTAGACGTTTCAAGATATGCCTTATGTGGTATTAAAAATTTAAAATATTTATGATTCTCGACAACCGATTCCAAATTCAATTATTTTTAGTGTTCGAGTCAATGATGTTATCAATTTAATGTTCAAAATTCAGTCGCATATCAATTGAAAACTAGCAAAATGAAGCTGTTGATTGATGCATTCGGCGAAAGCTATCACTATGAAATAAGCGATTAATATGAAAACATCTTATAGCTGATAAAATTTTATATATCGCAGAATCGAATTGACATCATTTCGAAAATCTGGAAAAATTACTAGATTAATCAAACAAACGTGATAAATTTGATGAATGCAGCGATGATTGTGCGCAACGTGAGACCCTATTAGGAGTGTATAAAAGCGAGAGATATGAAACATATCGATGGTTTGAAACATTTTTTTGCCGATTGAAAAACATTTCTTGAATTTTAAATAGAAATAATTTTTTTTTAATAATCGACGAAAGTGAAAACATGAATATAAAAGTATGGTTCGTACCTTCGACAACCTGATCGTAAACTCTTTCTTCACAACAAAAAACTACATCAAATTTATCATAACAATTATGAAATCTTTCCGGTTTCGGTTTAATGCGTCTATTTCGATCCAACATATGAAGAATGCCGTTTTGCGTGTACCTGTTTTTGTTATGAGAAAAGAAAAAGCAAAACATCGTTTTAAACGAATAGCAAGAAAAAAGGGTTCGAAATTACTAACAGTGACTTGTCCTTTTTAAGCAAATCATTGTACATTTGCTCGTAGCTAACGTTGAAATCATAAATATTAGGTTTATCGATACTCGGACCCGGCAATTTGACCATCGAGCCGCTGCCGAACGATCGCACGTTGAAGCCTTTTTTGCACAGCACTTGATGCGCCTCCATACTTCGATTTTGATTCGACGAGCAAACGACCGCTATTCGAAAGTCTTTCGTTGTCATCGTTTCTCTTCGCCTTTTGTATTCGTTTCGCTTTTCACTCTTCACTTTTTTTGGTCTCTTTTCATTTGTTTTCTCTCTTTTCTTTCGTTTTGTTTTCGTTTTCGAAAAAACCCGAAACTCGCTTTTCGCTTCGCTTTCTTAAAACAACTACAGATGGCAGTACACTTCAAATCTGGTTTCACCCCTTTTTCACCCTTTGCCTGGTTTGCGAAAAACCAGATTTTACCAGTTTTATCGCTGTTTATTTGCTTTTCGCGAACCTAATATCACTTTTTTCAGTCAACTCCGTTTTGATTTTTGTTTTCACTTTGTCTATAGTCGATAATTTATTAATTGACGTCTGTTACTCGTTATCGCAAACTTTTTACTAAAAACTGTAAAAAACTTTTTGCATAGAATTCGATTTTATTTCAGTTCATTTCGCTTTTTAAATGAAAAAAA
>NCKU01003016.1:181-16612 GCA_003675995.1 Dinothrombium tinctorium | reverse complement strand
TTTTTTCCTCTTCTAATTATAATCGAATGAAATTGCAGACTCGATTCTGTTTTCAACTGATTATTCTACCGTTTTTTAGCGTGTGTCTCGTGCGTGAGTGTTTAAATTTGAAAATAAAGTAAAAATGAAAAAAAAATTGAGTAAATGTAAAATTGATAGTCAAACAAAACCATCTATCAACTGTTTCGAAACTACTGTATAAGACAGAATCAGTTACATACAGTGCGCATATACGTAGAATTAACAACGAACACTGTGCGCTAGTCTTTTCAACATTGAAAACGAAAGGAAGCAGCGAATTGCTTCGTAACACACCACGTTTTGCGGCTAAGACCAAGTTTTTCCTCTCTCTCTCTCTCTCTCTCTGAAAAATTAATTTCGTTTTCCTTTGAAATTAACGAGAGCGCAGTTAATTTAAAAGCACTCATTATTCGAGTGAAAAGTGAAAAGATCATTACGTGTTTCGAGATCGTTAAGAAAGTTTCGCTTTTTTCTTTTCGCTATTTCGCAATTTCGAAAGCGCGGACAATATCGTCGAAAAAGGAAGCGGTGACCTCTTCGAAATTCTGTTATTTAACGAAAATGCCAATCGAACATCAATCAAAAGACAAATTCGACTGTCTTTCGAATGCGTGAGTTCTTTTCACTGTGACTTTTCTTATTCGATCAAAATTGAATTCGCGTCTCGATGTGATTTTTCATTTTCTCTGCGTTAACATTAAATTTAAATTTTCAACAAAGCAAAAAAAAAATTTGATCACAGCTTGACAGTATAAATGCGAAACACTTGAGTTTATTGCATTCTCCGATCTCTCACTTCGTCTTGTTTGCTCTACTTTTATTACTCTTTATTCGCTTTTTTTTTCAAAGCGAAGTAAAGTAAGAGATACAAACGCTGAATATATTCAACTTCTAAATTGATTCGCAGTGCAATTTCGACTTTTTTTTCGCGAGTCTGATGCTTAGAAGAGATGCGCGCCTTTTTTTCTAGTACAAATCTGTGAAAAGTGAAAAAAAGTTTTTTCATAAAGCGAATTCATCGCTGCGATAAGAAATTCGATTTTTAATCGAAGCGTAAATAAAAAAAAAACGAAATTTCCTATGAAAAATTTTTTTATTTCGCTTAACTTTGTGCTCTGCATTTGACAATCTCTGTATTACCTATGTGCATTCGTGCAAATCAACTAAGTATGAATTTTAATTGAATTTGGTAATTAATTCGATTCAGAACTTGCACTCGGAAATGAACATTTTTTTGTAAATTAATGAAATAAAATTGAATTAACAACAAAATTAGTGAAAAAAAGAAACGAAAGATGAAAGTTTGATCAAATTAAATTTAAGCGAAGTTAAGATCAAGTTAAGAAGAAGCGAGATGAAAAAATCGATTAACGAACAGAAATAATAAAAAATTTAATGAAATTTTGCTCATATAAAATTAATTGAACATAAAATCTTCACGTTTATTCATTTTTAATAAACTTCCCGAAACGAACGAACAGAATTGAATGTTCATGGAAATGAAACTCGAAAACAAAGAGAGTACCAGAGAAGAATTTGTTAGATTATTAAGATTTTTTTTTTCCTGCACTTATTGTTCTTGAACATTTATTCTCCGCAATTCTTTGTAAATTTGCAAGATAATGGCGAATTAATTAGTAAAAGTTTGACAAAAGCAAAAAATTTTCGCATCGCTTGCGCTTCAAAATGAATATTTATAAATGTAGTTGAACGGAAAAATATTTTATGACACAAAAACTTTTTTTTCATCTACATAAATTGCATAGAATCGACTTTTTTGCGCAATAAATTGAAAGAATTAACCATTGCAAAGCTGAATTTTATTGCACAAGTTTAAAAATTATTTTATTGTAATGACTGTTTAAAAAGTTTTTATTTTCGCTTATTTTGCAGCATGAAATAAATATTTTCTTTCAAGCATAATTACATTAAATTCGTTTCGCATTGCTCAAAATTTTAATTTTCTTTATTTTTAAATATTTATCACGTTTTAAGTGATTTCAAAATTGAAATTTATTCTGCGTGCTCAAATTGAAAATTTTTTTTATGTTTAAATTCAATGAAAATTATCCAAAATAATGTTTTGCTATAAATATTTGTGAGTTAGAAAGATCGAATGAATAGTAAAAAAATAAAAATTATTAACTTTTAAAATTGTTTGTTTAACAAAACCTCGAAGGGATTTTGTTGTACAAACGAAATGAGAATTTTTCTGTTAGGCTAAAAAGAACATTTCATTAGAAAAATTTTATTTCACTTGCGCTTACATTTTCTTTAGAGCATTATTATGAAACGAATAAATCTCAACTTTTCTCTCTCTCGCTTCGAGCTAAAAGTTTTCAAATTGCATATAAAATTGGTTTTTGTTTCTGAACAATTTTTCTCAAGCGAATATCATTTGTGAATATTTTTTCGATAGAAAACATTTTGTTTCGTCGAGTTTGTTTGACTTTTAACATTTAAAAGCTTTAAACGTCTATGTATTCACGCTCCCGGTAGGCTGGTCAAACAGTTTATTGAAAATGACGAGCTTCATCTTAAATGATTTTGTCGTTTATCGTAATGATAACCATCATTAAGTTCGTATACGCTCGTCAATTTAAAGAGTTTTTCGTTTTATTATTTACATTTAGAATTAGGTAAGCTTTCTACTTAATAAAATATTTTTCATGCAGCGTGTTTTTTTGATAATCGAACTTATTTGCAATAATTATATTCATAGAAATACGCAAATAAAAGTGAAATGTACGAGAAATAAAGCAGATAAAAACAGAAAATGAGCGACTTCGCCATTTAAATCCGATTGCAGCTTGTGAACGACATTGTTTTCAATCTTCTTAATATCACATGACTGGCTCCCTTTTTGTTCTCTTTACATTACCTTTCTTACTGCTTACTTTCTTTGTCTACCATGTTCACTGGTAACTGCTATCCGCAATGAATTCGACAAAGAAAACTTAGCAGAATAAAGAAAATCGATAAAATCGGCCGCATCTCGTTTCATTTCAACTTTTTTAACTTTAATCGATTTATTTGAAACATTTCCGACTTCCTCAAGGGATATCAAAACGAATTGTTTTGTCAAATGAAAATAAAATAATTTTAACAAGATTATTTTATTTTCAAGTGCTGTGAGCTGGGAATGTGTTTTAAAATTATTTAAATTGTTAAAAAAAACAAACTCACAAATTTACTCCTGAAAATCTTCTCACTTTGCGCTTTGCAGCAACCGCAAAGCATCACAAATTAGCCTCCAACCAATGAGAAAGAAAAATTCTCATAGAAATAAAAGCACCGGGGAAAATGCATAATTTCGCTTTTCGCCGACCATTCGTATGCTCGCAATTTAAGTAGTCGCTTAGCTCTCTACGAGCTTGGCACAACTTTAAGTCGACATTTTCGGGTCGCGTCTCGACAACCGAAAAAGTCTGCCTTTTACGTTTGCCTTTCGCTTTCCTTTTACGCTTGTTAAACTAAGTACTACTTTGTGTATTATAGCGTAAAACTTTTTTTTGTGTTCGTGCTATTTTGTAAATAATAAATAATAATAATAACCTAAAAATCCTTTGTTAGACTGATCATACTGAAATCCTCTGAACGAAAAGGCCAAATACTACAATAAAACTGAATTAAGATTTTATCAAAAAAAAACTTTTTACGTTTTTTCTTTCTAGATAGAGTTTAATAAATGTTTAAATAATTTTAAACCCTTTTCACGAGTTTTCTGTCACTTTCGATGATTTATACTTCAATTTTCGCAAATGTTTCAGTTAGAAATCATCAAAAATTTAAAATTTGCCTTTTTTACAGTTTGAAGCGCAAAAAAAGTTGCTTTAAAAATTTAGTTTCTTGCAATTATAAAAATTTAATCATTTTGAAAATAAGGCGAATTAAATGATAAAAAAGAATAAAATTTTTATCGAATTTGATGCTTCGTTTACTTCATCAAGCAAAATTTGCTTTTCTCTAGCATTTAGCAATCTAAACAAACTCAGAAACAATCTCAAAATTAGAAAGAAGTCTTTAAAGATTAAGATTTGGCGTGGTTTTTTCGCTTGTTTTCTTTTCTGTCTTCATTTTTGTTTTCGTACAAAAAAATCTTTAGATCCAAAATAAGACAAGCGAACGTGAGAAGAAAGAACGAGTGAATAAACGAAAAGCGTGTACGACATTAAGACTATTTAATCAGACAGAAAAGTACATTGAGTAAGAAAGAGAAAGAGAGAGAGAGAACTAGAGTACGTGACAAATTGAGAATTGCTCTTGAACAACAGTATGCAAAATGAGAATTTTTTTCAGAAAAATCTCTCGAGAGAATGAAAGCGCACGAATTTATCGCTTTTAAAATCTCGCATTGTGAAATGAAAGGCGATCGTTTTCATTGTACCTTGCGATAATTTGAAACAAAATTTTTTTTGCGAATGAAACGATTTTATTCTAATTTGTTATTTCAAAATCCACATTAATAAACGAACGATTGCATAGAAACGCAACGGCGAAAAACTTTTTTTGTGTTTCCGTTCACATTTTCCATTAATTTTACGTGAAATGAATGTATCGCTTGCACTATTTTCTCTCCATCGCAACTTTCTTCTATTTACTCGTGTGTGAATGTTTGCGATGTGAAAAGAAACTTTATCGTTAAAAGCGAGAAAGCCAAAAAACATTTCACATTTGTAGCCGTTAAACTAATTTAAGTGTAATTCAGAAATGAGTGAAAGCTAAAAAAAGCTTTCATTCAACCTTTTGAAAAAGCGAACACAAACATTTCTTCTTCCTCTTCTTCTTCTTTTGTCCATTTACTGTGATAACAGCGAACAAAGAAGAAGAAGAAGAGATGAAAAATAGTGAACAAAAAGAAGATTATAGCATTTCATAAATAAAAGATTTTTGAGCACAAAGACTGTGTGATATCAACGAAAGAAAATAAACACTTCAGCCAATTCAAAATGTTGAGTGGATAAATCATTAAAAACTTTTTCTTCCTTCGCTAACAGCGGATAAATTTTTAAAATACCTTCAACATGTTTTTTTTTGTGATCTCATTTTCAATTAATTTTCATTTTAATATTCTAGTGAGATCGCAAGCTAATATAGAGCGTAAGTGATCGACTCACTTTCGATACTTTGAAATTTTTAATATTCTCAAAGATTATTTAAGAATTCGCGCAAAAATTGAGTCACATAATGTAATTTCATTTTTTTTATATTTAAAAATAAAAAATTATACAGAGTTAATATTTCATATATATTCTCACTTAGTCATTGAATATTATTTCAGTCATTCATTCTTTACTATCACTGCTTTCATTTAATATTCATTTATTGCTTTTATTTTGTCTCTTGCCATTATTGCTGTCTGTCAATTTGAATCTAATTGAAATATGTTTCGCATTGTGAAAGAAAGCAGGTTATGCGATATGATAGCAAATAAAAGCAAATCAGCCGAATAATTTCAATTTTTTTTTCTGCTGCTGTTGTTACAGCATAGTAAAGAATACAGGGTGTTTTGTAAAGTGAGTCTCGCTTTTTTCTTTTAATGAGTTATCGAGTAAAAATATTGCAAGCGCATTAAAGTTATTAATTAATAATGCCTGGAAACAACGAAGTAATTCGTTTAATGACATAAGCTTTACAAGAAAAAAAAATGAACATGAGTACTTAATAAAAAAAATCTTAATTAATCATTTTGATGAAATAAGCTTCTTTATCTAATGCAAATAAAACGGTTCACAGTAAGTTCTTTGCAAAGTAAAGATCGTTTATAAATTTTTAAGCTTATCTCTTTGAAACTAAATAAGAAAAAGGAAAAAACTTCTTTTAAGAAATATTTTTACCTCAAAAAGCGAAAATTTAATAAAGATAAAAATAATTCAATTGTTGGTTTTTTATTATTTTACTTTTGACTATATCAAACATAAGATTCAATGCTTTTTTCAATATTAATCGGATAAAAGCTTTTCGATCTCAAAAATCTGTCTTCCTTTGCCTTGATAAAAATTCATATTACCATTATTTGTCTTAATAATAAGTCTCTATAACAAATTTTGTAAAAACTAAGTAACAAGAATAGCTTGAGCGTTTTAGTTGAATGGAATGAAAAAGCAGAATGTATGAGCACTATGCTTGAGAAGTTGATTTTTAAAATTTTGTGATTTTCCTTAAAAATAAATTGAAATAAATTATAGACGCGTGAGAAAGGCATCACAGGCTGAATGCGACAAGTAATCTTTCATTACCAATAAATCGCAAAGCTGCTTTATTTGAAGCGAAAAGTCTGCTTAGACTTCTCTTATCTGCTATCTATTTAACAACGTCTTCTTTAACTTTCTATAGTCAAGATTACTTTTCTCTGTTTAGCACTGTTGCATCTCGACTGAATCAATTTGAAATTAAAATCAAGCGAATGAATAAGCTTTTCAGCTTTTAATTGCTTTTTTTCGGTATGTTCACTTTTAATTTTCACTAAAATAGGAAAAATAGATGCACAAAGATAAGATCGTTCATTTTCTTTAGCGACATTCATCAGAAATAGAAAAAGTTTTTTGAAAAAAATATTCATTCAGAGTTAAAAAAATTTTCACTCTGATTCTCTTCTCTTACTCACTTATTTTAAAAGTTCTGATAGAAAAATCTAAAAAGTTAGTTTAAGCGAACATTTTTGGACAAAATGACTGTTTGAGGCATAATAAAGTCTTCAGTCAAAATTGCTTTTGCATTTACACATTTCCGCGCATTTATCAAAGGTTCAAAACAAGTAAATTAAAATCTGCTACAACCTCATAAATATTCATTGAATAGAAGATATTTACGCTGAAATTGCTGAAGCTCAAGTACTTTGCTATCTCTTCACTTTTATCATCGATTCTCAGTTTTAACGAGAAATCCACAATTTACTTAAAGCAAAATTTGTACTGAGGATAAGTAAAAAGTAGATTTTCATGTTCAATTAGACTTTCACTTATGAGTTTACACGTCAAAACTTTTATTTAATTACCTATCAACATGCGCTTCACTTCTCTATTTAAATTAGCAAGTTTCTACTCAATCAAACCTTAAAGATTAAAGAAAGCTTTAACTTTGGCAAATAAAGAAGAGGCAATGAGTTTTTAAATTAAAATAACGATCCTTAGCTAATAGATAAAAAAAAATTAATTTTAAAATAGTAAAATAAAAAATGAGAAATTTTAAATTAATTTAGCTCTAATCTAAAGCAAAATATTTTTTTATTATTATTAATTCTTCGTGCATATGCCACCTAACATTAAAATTTTACGCACGTTCAGCTTGCACACCTTTTATGTGACTACGTTTAATTGGTGAAAGTAGTAATCGTAAACAGCAAATTGGATCATAAATTTGTTAGTTGAGAAGTTGAAATATCATTTTAATCAATTAAATCGAGTAATTATTAAAATTTCTCGAGAAACTTTCTTCATTCATCAAGAAAAGCGAGCGTTTTAAAGCGAATCATTTTTTTAATACATCGAAATCGCACTTATCGATCAATCAATTGAAGTTTTATTCAACAATTTCGATCGCACGAAACTAATTGGCGGATCAAATTTCATTAAAATCTGACATGTTGATCCTCATCTATAAGCGTTTCGAAGAGATGAATAGTCGAGCGAAAGCGGTAAAACAAAACCTTAAACATTTTTCTTCATAGCTCATTGCGCAAGAAAATGGATGAATTCCTTTCACTTAAATTATTTCACGAAATGGAAGCTCTTTTACATGCTATTCATGCGAAAATATGACGCATAATTCCTTACTTTACTCTGAATATAAAATTTCATCAATCATATGTATTATAACTGTTTTTGCCAGCGAATTGAGAAAGTAAAATCGATTTTTTTTTTGTTTTCTAAGATCCAAAAAATTCAAACTTCAGTCACTTAATCGATCATTGATCAAGCATTTGGTTGAAAAGAAAAAATCTAAAAACGAAAATTTTAAAAGACGATAACTTTGAATATTGTACAAAGATAAATGTTACTTCGCATAAGTTTTATGGTTTAAGTTGATAGTAGTAAAAATTTAAGTTTGCTTTGAACATTTTTTTTTCTTTCAAAATCGTATTTATTTTATCGAATTTAACTTTTCTCTTCGTTTCTCATTTCAGCGATTCAACATTTTGTCGTCTTTTTCCTCTCATCTCACGTTATTATACGAACGATGCGGGAGAAGAAAGGAAACCGATTCGAGTTCTATTTTCCACTCAGTCAACAGAAGCTATAGTTTATGTAACCGTAAGCAGCATTGTCATACTTATCTTTCATCGTCATTCTGAAAGATATTATGTGTTGTCAAATATAATTTTGCCTCTCTTTTCTCTCTCTCGCTCACTTCGATTTCAGTTCCACATTTCAAAGAGCTAAAGTTTCTCGATTTTTGTAAATTGTCAAAACTCAAATTTGTCATTTCAAAAAATAGCGAAAAAAATTGAAAAAGATTGCAAATTACTCTTTAAAAGATGTTTTAAAGCTCTTGAGAAATATGAACAAAGAACTCTATTACGATGTCGTTTCAAATTTAACTCAAAGCGAACGCAAGAGCGCGAAGAGTGTTGAGTACGCAATTTTCATCTTAAATTTTCTTTTAAAACACTAATAAAAGTGAAATAATTAAAATTTTTCGATCGCAATCGAATGCAACGTAAGCGAAACACTAAATTAAGCAGCCGGAAACCAAAGTTTAATTGTCTGTACCAGCATGTAGTAGTGTCTGGTTCGATTTCCGGCATTATCATTTGAAGATTGTGTTCGTGGGCGACGTTTGAATTTATTTCGACGCTTTTCTTGCAATTTCACGGCATCATAAAAAAATTTTTTAAATGCTAATCGATATGCTTTGATCGATTTAACTGCACTCGTATAACACGATTGTCAAATAAAGTGGGCAAAAAACTTTTTGTTCTAAATGAAGTAGTCGCTTTTCGTAAAGTTCTTTCATTATTTCATGCTTTTCAAAGAGTTTGGCAAAATATTTTTTTGCAAATTAATTAATTCGTTTTACAGAAGAAACACACAAAAAAAAATTCATAACCCACTTGAATCGTTAAAAATTTTTTAATTAAAATAAAAAAAATTAAAATTTGCGAAATATTTTAAAACTCTTACATTAAGGAAATTGAAAAGCGAAGTTTTCTTCTTCATTCTCTTCACATAGAAAATATTTGATCGACTAGACGTTTGTAATAAAACGATTTTTCTGTAAACTTTTTCCTATTTAAAGAGAAAGCTAGAAACCGAATTCCTGAATGAATAAAGTTTATATAAAAAGGTATTGAAGAAGAAGAAAAAATCAATACGAAAATAAATGCCAAATAAAGATGAATTGCGAGCTCACAAGCAAATAAATTGCGCGAAATTGAAATTTAGTTTCCTTTTCTCGCGCTCGTTTCATCGTTAGAGAATGAAAAACTTAAAAACGAAAGTCAAATGTCAAAGGCTACCTTGCCTAATTTTGATGGTTACAAATTCTATAAAATCCGCTTGTTCATTTTCGAGAAAGAAAAAACTTTTGCTTCCTCGAATTGCGCTTTCGCTTTGTTTTGCGCTTTAGCGAAAATCTCTTTGTAATGAAATTCAATTTGAAATTTAAACAAAATGTAAAACAAAAATTTTTCGTTTTATTTAAGCTCAAAAAAAAGTGTTTTGTTCACAGGTTGTTCTCGTTATCTATGCATTGATATTTACTGCACTCATATTCTCATCTCATCGATCGAAGAGCACAAGTACAGCGACAAGCGAAACATATCGACGTCGAATTCGCCGTAAGCGAAGTGGAAATCGCAAAACTCACACCGTTGTAAGATTTAAGCAAATGTGTGCGAATTCGAATTGCGAAAGTATCAACGGAATTTCGCCTAAAGATAGCTTCGTCTAAGTGTAAATGTAAATAAATATAATCTTAAGCAAAAACGCAAATTTATATATTGTAACAAGTGACGTTGTTAACACCTTTATGTGATTTGTATGTAATTCCTTTATATAAATCATCGAATTTTGTCAGATAGAAAAGAAACTAATGCGAGCTTTAGATCGAAAATTTATCGTCATCTTTTGAAGCGAATAAATGTAAACAGAGAGGAAGTAATTTGAGGTAAAGCGAGGCAGGAAGAAGCAAATGTGAAGTGTATACACAACAATGAAGATCCACATCACTTTTAATGATAGCAAAAGAAGCAGTAGATTTATGCTCAACGAGCAAAAAAAAAGAAGAAGAAGAAGAGAGTAAGAGAGTTAATTTCGCTAAAAACGACAAGAAGAGTAAAATCACTTACAATTTGTGTTACTTCGCTTCAAACATATGCGCGTATTAAACACGACAAAATCTTTTATTGATCGTTCGTTGCGGTTTACGTCAAAATTTTTCAAATCATTTCAAAAGAACATCTCGAGCTTTTTCTCTCTTCGCTAGAAATCATCAAGGTGGAAAAGAAGCGAGAGAATTTTGTCAGATGCAAGCATTTCGAAATGATTGTATTTTTATCCTAGAAATGAGCTTTTGTTTTTCGGAAAAGAAAAAACAAATCCATTCAAAATGAATTTAGCTAAAATTACTTAGAAATTTGTGTATTTGCATTGTAATATTTCTTTACAAACAAGAGAGAATGAGAAAGAAAATGTGAATTTCGCAATAATCGCCATATCCACTTGTCCGTTTATTTCGCTGTTTTTCAAACAAAAAAAGTTTTCTAATGAAAGTTTAACTTCGCTGCCTTTTTCCTTTTAAAACAGCGAAAACATTTTCAAATTTAGAAAGTAAATTTGAGTGAAAAGCGAAAAAAAATTATCCAAAAATCTTTATCGCGACTTAATCGTAAAAGCATTTCGCAAACTTTTCGAGTATTTTCGCTTTATTAAATGCAGCGAATTGAGCTTTCAAAGCTTGAAAGCTTTTTTTTCTCGATGTTCTGAAAACGTATTATAAACCTAAAGAATCAAAAAAATGTTTTGTCAATATTTTTCGAAAAAACTTGTTACAACCACTTAACGACGGAATTTGTGACAAACAAACAAACAGACAAACAAAAATCAAACCTGTGAACAGAATATTTGTTGATGATATTTGTGCTATTTTTAGTACTCATTGATAAGTTTATGATAGTTACTTGTATAGTAAAATGTATAAAAATTTTATACTCAAACCAATAATAAAAATAAAAATAAAAATTAAAAAATTAATCGAAACAAAGGCTAAATTTTCTAGGTAAAGTGATTTCATCGAATGAAAAACAACTTCTTTTGCTTCTAATCAGCCGCAAACGAAAAAGTGATGGACCATTGTGTGCGAGCTTTTACGATAATCATCCGCTCTAATTCGCACTTCCATCATCGAGCAAAGGAAATATAAGAAGATAATTTATTTTCTTATTGCGCTTTGCGCCTAGAAAAGCCTCGCTCTAATAATAATGCATTCGCTTGTTCAAACTATTGCTTCAAATAATGCGAATTTATTAATTGCTTTAGCTTTGCAGCGAATTTTAAATGAAGACAACGCTCAGGCTAATATTTACTTTAAGCAGAGAAAAGCCGAGAGAAAAAGCGCGAAATAAAGAAGAAGAAGTAAGTGAGGTAAAAGCCAAAAAGAGACATTGACAAATCATTCGTTGAATAACTTCGTTCTTCTTACGCTAGCGTTTCTTTCGCTCCTTTTTTTGAGGCTTTGAAATCGTTTGAATCTATAAAATCGATACTCGCTCTCGCCCGCTCTTTATGTTGTTCGCGTTGAAATTTTTCATTATTAAAGTTACTAAAGGTGAAGAAAACTTGTGAAACGCGCTTATTCTTCTTCTTCTTCATTTACTTGCAAATATAGAAGCTCGAAAGTCGTTTTAATTAATTTGTTGTGCAACAAAATTTACACGAAAATGATTTTAATTTTGCAGTAAAACGTAAAACGCGTGACATTTTGCATTATTTAAATATTTTTGTTTTACTCTAGTACACAATATTGCAACATGTTAAGTGTAATGTGTAATATTTGCTTATTAAAAATTCAATTTTAAATGAATTTTTAACAAAATTTCGATCGATGAGATTATGCAATAAAAATGAAAATTTGTACAATAAGAAAGCAAAGTATGAGCATGATAAATGGTTCATTGCGATCAAAAAGAGAAAAAACACATTCGCGACTGATTTTTTTCTAGGCAAATCTACCAAATGAGATTATTTATTTAATTTTACATTATTAGTGAAATACTCCTAATTATATCGAGTCAATGCTGATTGGTCAAAATAACTAATTACAACGAATTTCTCTAAACCTCTTTACTGAAGGGATTATGATTATTTCTAGAATTTCAAAATGTTTCAAATAACAAAATTTCAAAGAAATAAAAAATAAAATAAAATCCTCTTGAGAAAAAAAAAGATTAAAGTTTGCTCGAGCTTCACTTAAAATAACTTTTGAATCGTATTCAAATTTTATTTTCAAATTTTCGAAATATCGCGAATCGGAATATAAAATACGAATTTTGCTTCTCAATATTCAAGCTTTTCGAGAGATCGTAAGATTCTTTTGAAAATGTATTTTAAAAAAAGTGCTTCACAATGAGGTCAAAAAATTCAACCGCTTCTGGATAAAGGTATGAGCTTAATATGCTTTTACTTCGCTTTTTTATCACTTTTTTTGCACATTTTTCTGAAGAATTGTTCTAGGACTAGAATGAGTTTTATAATGCATTCAGTTTTAAAAGAATCATTCACTTAAATCTTTTGTAATAAAACAGTTTTAATGAGAGTTAAACGAAGCTTTAATATTAGATGTCAATTTTTTGATTTTCTCGAGATACAAGCTGCAAAAATTTCATTCTGCTCATTGTGATATATTGGCTCAAATTTGATATTTTATTTTCATCGTTGAATGCAAATTGAATTCTTACCAATATTGCTTTACATACATTCGCTACAAAATTTAATATTTTTTGAAGTATTTTTATTATTTCATAAAGATGCGAAGTGAAGTCAGAAGAGGCGAAAAATGAAAAAACAACATTCATGTCAGCAATAGTCATAGTACTAAACGTACTAACGTAAATCTTCGTACTTCATACTTCGCAAATTTTACAAGATGACCAAACCATCGCCAATGAGATAGCAATACTTTTGGTTAAAATTCTGCTCTCGATGCACATTTAAGTCTTTTCTCAAAAATTATGTCAAATATTTGTGTTGTTTTTTCGCTTTTTCTTACGCTACTTCGGTACTTTATTGAATAAGTGAAAAATACTTTAGAAAATATTAAATTTTGTAGCGAATGTATGCAAAGCAATATAAGAATTCAATTTGCATTCAAAAGTGAAAATAAATTATAAAAATTGACTCAATGTATTTCAATAAGCGAAATGAAACTTTCGACGCNTGTATCTCGAGAAAATCAAAGAGTTGGCATCTAATATTTGAGCTTCATTTAACATTCATTAAATGCTATCAAATCGTATAGGTTTCAAAATGTTTTTAATTTAACGACTGAATACCTTTTCTTGTAAGAAGCAAAAATAACAACTTTAAACGAAATTTTCACAGATTCAATTCGCGTAGCTCTCGAATTCCCACGTGCTTTATCACAGTTACTCTAATCAAAACTCCCTGAAGTTGTTTTAAGTCAATTATGCTTTCAAGTAAAAACATTTTTGCTTTTAAAAGTTTTGCATCAAAATCTAATTAAATTACTTGCTTCATCTGATATGATTTTATTTCATTTTTTAAGTGTTTTTATCTGAAAATGAGTATTTCAAAAATACAAAAAATTTTCAATGATCACATAAAAAATTTAAAGTCAAAGCACTAATAATTTAAAAAATTTGTTAATCTGGTAAAATTAATAAAAATTTGAAGCTTTTGAAAACGTGATGCAATTTTGACGAGAATAATTTTTTTTGCCGTTATTTTAACGTTTTAAACGATGAATTCATAAAAATTTGCATTTGATATCAATTTCACAGAATTCGATCCAAAGTTTTCGGTTTCATAATATTTTTTATATCCGTATAATTCAATTATTATTTGTTATGTTATCATATATCTTAAAATTTTTGCTACAGCAAAATGTTTTTAAAGTGCAAAATCGTTTTTCGATGAGTGCACGTGCCCGAATCTGCTCGGCTTGATAGACTTTTTTTGATTTAACTTATATTTTGAGGCTCGAACCTCTTTGAAATTTTAAGGTTTACAGAATTAACGCTTTTGCTAGCGAAAAAACGAAGCCAATATTTGAAATGAATTTTCAAAACAATACAAAGAGTTTGCGCCTTATATTGCAGCTTCATTTAACACTCATTAGATGCGATCAAATCTTAAAAGTTTCAAAATAATTTCAATTTTATCAACTAAATACCTCGTTAGATAATTGATTAAAAAATGTCTTAAAGAAAAATCGGTCAAATCTTACGATGAAACTGTTGCTCACAAATTTTTAGCGACATCGTTATACTGAATACAGTTGAACCTATTTAAGTGAAATGTTTTGTAGAAAATGATATCGAACTGAACGTTTTTTCATTTCTCACCGGAAAACATTAGTCGAGCGAAAAATTTTAGCCGATAAAAGAGAAGGAGAAAGCGCAAATTTTTTTAAGGATATTAGCGTATTGACAAAATTCAAACTTTTTTATAACTTAGAGAGTTTTTAAAATTGAAATTGTTTTTGATTTAAATTGTCTGTTCAAATTGAAATAATTTTGCAAGTTTGAGCTAATCAAACGTTGTTCACAAGCTGCTACACTTGTCGTCTCTGAAACTACTTGTTAATGTGTAATTTTAGCACTCAAGAGAAACTTGAGCTGAATATTATTTATAAAGGCTGAAATACTTGGCTGCTTTTAAAAACTAAAACAACGATTCTAAGCGTACTACCGTAATGAGAAAAAGTACAAAAGTCGGTAGCGAGCGATAAATCGTTAAAATGAAGTTTTCTTAAATGAATTAGCTTGTTCTCGTTTCGATGAATATTTAAAATAATTATTTTTGTTTAATTTGACTTAAAAATGTTTAAAAATTAAAATACGCAAAATGTGATTCTCAATAAATCGAATTTTTGCTTTGCAGTTATAAAGTTTTTTGCAATGCAGTGAAGCATTCTTTCAATAGTAAAATGAGCTTTTTTATTATCACAGTAGTACAAATAAAAATTTAGATCAAACCTCATTTTATCTTTTAACAGAAAAAGTTCATAAATCGTGAAATTTCAAAATTTAAATTGCAATTCAGAAAACGAGATACGCTAGGAGGTCTTTTAATATCGAAATAAAGTAAATAAAATAACAAAACCAAAGAAAACAAATGAAAAATATTTGCCGAAAATTCGCGTTAAGCGCAAATCAAGACAAGAAAAAAGAATTTTTGAATAAAATAAGCAGAAATATAAGAAATAAAATCTTTTAGAAAATATATTAAAATCGATTTTTTGATGTTCTAAGGCTACTGTGTTCATTTCTATCAAAAATAATATTTTACTCTTATCAAATTTATCATTCAAGTTGTAAATTATTTCAAAATTTTATTGGTGATAAAGTTTCAAGCACAAATTTGTTTCATTTTTCACTTTAATTTTTTTCGATTAAAAAAAATTGTTAAAATCTAAAATAACGAAAATGAATTGTCATTAGACAGAAAGTCGAGTAATGTACTTCGCCCACATTATTTATGTTGAAAGGTTTAAGTTTGAATTTAAATTGAATTTCATTTGAGCATATCATTTGTTGAAAAGCGGATTAAACAAGTTATTTTTAAATGACATTATAATTTATTTGAGCTGAGAGCTCAAATTTAAAAGACTGGAACAGAAAACGAATTAAAAGCGAAAGCGTTTTATGAAAATAAGTTTGACAAAATTATTTTCTATCAAAATTTCGATTTCAATATGTTCAGAAAAAGAATCGCAAGTGTTCTCAATCACTTCAGAACGATAAATAGTCGTACAAGCAAACTACTTTATGTGCAGTTCCCGTTTTCAGTGAAACTTGGCCCAAAGAAAGAACTTTTTGTGTGTATTACCAAGAGACACTTTTGATCTGAGAATGACCTATTTTAACCAATTTTTGTACACACACTTTTCACACATAGAAATGTGTACTGTGCACAAAATTTGGTTAAAATCAATTATTTTCAGATTAACAATGTCCATTGTAAGAATTACTCCACCACAGGTGCGTGAAGCAAGTAATTCGCGTGCAAACTTTAAGTCTATGGCGAAAATTTTTGTTGTTTCGATTGCGGGTCTGAATCTCAATCGATTTTTTACCGGTTTGTGTTAAATGAAAGTACTATTCAACTTCTTTCTTATGAAAAGTGTCTTATAATTCTGTGAGCGTTCTGCATTCTGCACGTTCTGTGATAGTATATAAGAAGGCTCACAACAATATTTGAGGACTTTCGCTTTTGCTTTGAAGCTGTGAAC
>NCKU01003015.1:0-16617 GCA_003675995.1 Dinothrombium tinctorium | reverse complement strand
TATTATCTTTGCAATGCAATGCATGATGACAAGGTAGCTTTGATTAAAATAAAAATTATTTTTCTCCTCTTTTTGAAAAAAGAAAAATTTTCATTTTTGTAGAAATTTAATGGTTTAAAACACCATTTTTTTATTTCATCTCATTTTTCAAATAAATCCTTGATTCATATTAATTTGCATATAAAGTATTATTTAAGTTTTGCATTAAGTCATCAATTTCAATACTTTATGAAAAGTAGAGTTAGTTAGATCAATCAAAGATTTGTTTGCAGAATTTATCAAAATGAGAACAAGAAGTAAGGAAAAAGAAATCAAAGTTTTATGTAAATATATTCTAAAATGAAGTTTAAAAATGAAAAAATGATTTGTAAAATTTTACAAAAATTATTTCTTTTATAAATCAGTTAACATGTACATAATTTGATCGATAAATTTTTGTTGACAATTATAATTTTTCTAAAATAATAGAGAAAGAAGTAAAAATAACAATAAAAGTAAGAATATTCTTTCATTTGAAAAATTTCAGCATCATGCATGTAGATTAGAGATGAATCAAATTTTTCTTTGCTTTTGAAAAACTGTAAAATTTCGAAATATTTTTGAATTTGTTATGGATTATTGGATACATGTACAGATTCGTAAAATGTTTGTCCCGGATCGATCATCTAATATCTTATCACTTAGAAACGCATCATTCAGTATCTCCGCGACAAATTTTAAACACATTTAAAGTAAAATTTGAGCTCATATTTGTTTAACTAAACAGATTTGAGTATATTCGAATGAAATTGAAAAGCAATTCTGTTTTATTGAGTAAAAAATTATTCTTATTTATTTATTATGTGACCATTTCAAAAAAGTAGGTTTAGCTGCTTTTCTGTTAGAACAGTAAGATGGGAAAAATTGTTTAAAAATAAAATTATTTTTAAAAAATCTTGAAAGCAAAAGCTAAGTGACAAATAACGAGTTCAAAATTATTCTAACTTTGAGTGTGAGACATAAATCAGCGGCAACAGATTCCTTGATTCAACAGATTCATTTTTGTCTTGTTAAACAGACTACTGATATGCAAGTTGGTTGCTCGCTGTTCGCAAGGTTATCATTAAGCTGAAGACCACAGTAAATCGCACTTTCCTATCACATTTCAAAGCAATTGCCAACATTTGAATGTCGATGCAAACAAAAACGCGCATTTTATTGGTAAAAAATTCGCACTTTACTAGCTTTTTACTTTATATCGTTTTATTATTTTTTCAAAAATAACAAATGTGCAATTAATGTGTGCAAATAATAGAGAGATGATATTTTATCGTGATTTGTTGTGGTTTATGAAGAATAATTCAAGAATCATCATTGTTTGTTAAACGAGAGTTCTGTGCAATCTTCACGTTTTTTCATTTCTTTTAATACCATTAAAGGTAAGATCAGATGTTAATTATTTCGTTGGCATTTATCGTTATAAATAACGTCTATTTATAAAATAAAGTTTAATTTTAATTTGAGACATACTCTAAGCTAGCAGCGCTCCATCATTTTTCGATGTGACAACCATTTTTCCTAAACTGTGTGTTTGAATACTAAGAGATAGAATTTATCCATCTCACCGATTAATTGATAACGTACGATTCAGATTTTTAAAAAAATTTGTTAACTTATTTAAAAAACAATATGAGATTTTAAACAATTTTTAAAGAGGATAGCATATCGGAACCTAAAAAGATATTTTTGGAAGTTAAAAATCACTTTTGCTTTGGATTGAAAAATAGTATTTTAAAATTATTCCCTTTTTAAATAAACAAGCACAAAATATATGAATTAACGAACTTTACAGTTCTCTTCGAAAGAGTAAACACAAAATAGCAATTTGCTATTTTCACAGTGAATATTTGATCCGCCGAGAGCAAATTGTCTTAAAGCAAATGCTTTTATCTGTAATCTAAACTAATGAATAGTTGAACACATTTAATTCAAAATTTGATTTAAAAAATTTGAATTTTATTAAAAACTTATTCTCGGTTAAGTTATATATGCATTCAGATCTAAATAAAATGTTATGTCCAAATTGAAGAAAGCAGATTAGAAAGAAACTAGAAGCGAGGTCTCCTTGATGATCTGCTCAGCGCTATAGCCACTGAGCCACTGAGGATTTTTGTATTTCGTTTTTCTCTTTTGAAATATGAGCGTCGCGGAGGTAACGAAAATTGCTGAAGTGGTTGGCAATTATTAAAATTAAAAATTAATTTAGGCTTTGAATAAATATATTCTTAATTAATTAAAAATTTTTCTCAAAATTTTTTAAAAATTGTTTCTCGACTCCTAAAACCGTACCTTTGTACTGGCTTATTGTCGCTTTATAGCAAAATAAATTAAATTCTTGCATATTAAAACAAGAATTTAATTACTAGAAGTTTATTACATTTTCCATTCGCTTAATTCTAATTTGAGAAATTTTTCATTAATTATGCAATACAAAAGAAATTTAATGTTAAAACACATTGAAGCTGAAACAATTTCAAATTAATTGAAGATGAAAAAGTCTCATATTTAATATAAGTGTTCATTGTAAATATGAATTCGTCATCTAAAATCAAATAGTAGATGCAGATAAGTTTTCAACATTGAACAAAGTTTATTCGCAGAATGTTGAATTGAATCATTTTTAAAAAACAATGAAATTTCCTTATTTGTGAAATCAAACATGCAAATTTAAGGCATTAAGTGATTTAATAGAAAAAATATTCGAATTAGATTTGATTTATATTGTAAAATATTGATATCAATGATAATGGAGAAAACATTTTGATTAAAGCACCCAAAAAATATTTTTCACTTTCAATTCATTAAATACATAATCAAAATCTGTGATTCAATAATTTGATAAATTTTATTCTCATTTCTTTATTTTTTACATTTATAATGTGCAATCTATCAAATATATTTTTCTCAACACATATTTTATTTTATTTTATTTATTTATTTATTTATTTTTTTTATAATTAAGACTCTAATTAGTTTTCGGCTTGTGCAATTGATAAAACTTTTCTTCACATATTTGCAATTCATTTAATTATCTAAGTGAATATTAAGATATGTAAGAAGAAAATTTTTCTTTTTACTTTGTCAATTATATTTCTTTCTCTAATTATGCGTCACCTGAATTTTAATTAAGTACACAAAATTCTTTCATAAGCTGATATAGTACTCAAAATTACTAAATTTTCAATAATAATCAAAAAATCTAAACAAAAAATATAATTCGAAAAAGTTTTTTATAATCAAAAAAATTTTTTTTTCCTGTAACTCTTTATTCTTTTTACAAAGAAAACATTTAAAAATTCAAAAAAATTTAAATTGTGAAATTTCAAAATTATAATGAAAAATGAAATAAAGGGTTAAAATATTAGGAGTGGAAATTTAATCTAATTAATTAATTCATTACAAATGTTTGAATGCGTATGCTTTAGTTTCTTTCTAGAAAGAAAAGTTTCATGAAATTTTTTAAAACAAAAAATTTCTAATATTTTAAATTAAATTCAAATTCTAGAAATCCATTGTGCTCGAAAAAAGCTCAGCGAAAATGATCAAAATATCAAAAATTAAAATATCAAAAAGCGCAGAATGTTTCAAACTCGGAGCAGACTCACAATTATTTAGTGCTGAATAAATGCTGCTGTTTCCAAACCTATACGCAAGAAACTCAGTGTAAATACTTACAGTTGTGAGTAAAAGACAGTGAGAAAACTGACTTGTGTCATTTCTCTATCTCTCAGTTTTCAGTATAAAACAAACAAAAAAATTTTTGAGTGAAGCTTAAATGTTAATTTTGTTTTCTCTTCAAAAAAGTTAAATGCAAATTCTTTCTCTTGATTATATTAAACTCATTTACTTGTAATTCATTGTCGCGGATATTCCATCGTGCATTTATTCAATATTCAAATTGAATCAACTTTTACTTTTGCTTCTGAATAATTTTGAATTAAGATTTCATCGAAATTAGCGATTATATATGTGAAATAGTTTCAAATATAGGTGAACTCTCATCTCTCATCATTTTTTCTTTAAATTTGCTACTTCAAACAACAAAAACTTAACTTTAAATGCCAACAATCACTGAATTAGCGATTTAAACTTCATCAATAAAAAACACTTTGTTTGTTCGCTTCGCTCAATCAAATGAAAGCAAAACTTTTCTTCATTTGTTTTGCTTAATCAGATTCCGTTTTAAAAAGCAACCACTTGAAATAAATAACTAAACAAGTTGCTTCTCTGCAATCAAATGGATTTTAAATTTTAGCTTTATTGTGAACAATTTCCTGTATTTACACAGTTCAAACACATTTGCCGGTCGCATTTATCAAAAATAATGGCTGGTTGTTAAATGCAAAATATGGACAGTAAACACTATAAATTGGTTTAATCAAATCAAACAGAGCGTCAGCGGGGAAAAAAATTAATTCGCTATGCTCCCGCTTGTGATGATCTATCAAACTTGCTTCAAATGTGTGCGCTGAAGAAATATAAAAAACAACTTTTTGTTATAATAACTGTTTTTTATTTTTTAAATGTGATTACACTTGGATTATCGCTCAAAGTTGACGGTAAATGTTTTCATTTCGATAATTTTTATTTTCTGTCTTTGCGCTTCTTTTTCTCTTGTTTTCTCATAAAAAAAACAACAATTCTGCTTTTGGTTTACTTTTGGAGTGAAACTTATTCAAAGATTCACTGTTTAAAGAGTATAATAAAAAATTTAAGATGAGCATCTTTTAGAAAAGCAGTTTTAGCTTAAAAAATTTGGTTCTTAAACTGTTGTTGCCTTAAAAATTTTTCTAGTATTCTTCTCGGTAAAGCATTTTCCTTTCAAAAAATCGTTTTCATCCAATTCGATTTTTTTTTAATTTTAGATCAATTTTATAATTTTATGATTCATATTTTATATTTTTGATTTAATCTCTTTAAATTCAAAAATTTTTCGCATAAGAATCAATTTGAAAAATCAATTAAATGCTAATTTTGAATTAAAATTTTGGCTTTTTTAATAAAAAAATAAATTAAAAAAAGCTCAACTATTTAATCGGTTAACTTAATACCATTAGTGGTTTCCGATGCATTTACCTATCAATCGTCTGCGTAAATTAGATGAATATCTTAAGCCAAATAAGAAAACACTTTCCGAAAAGCGCTATGCGAATTGTTCGTTGCAATTTTCTTAAGTGAAGAGATTAATTCAAACAATGCTTTGCTTGTTTTTTGTTCAATTCACTTATTTTAGTCACGTTTTGTTTTTTGCCCAATTTTTTTATTTGATTTGAATTTGTTTTCTTTTTGTCCTAATAAAATGAAATTGTCATTAATCTAATTCATTATTATAAATACTTTTTTGCCTTGCCTTACCTCATAGATCATTCAAATAGTAACAATAAGCTAATTTTATTTGAAATATTAAGTTAGCTAATTTTGTCAAATTAATTTCTATGAACTTTATGTTTTCTCTTTCATTTCATGCTCTTTTGATAGAAATGAAGATAACTTATATCAAAATGAATTTTGAGATTAAAAAATTATTTTTTAATTTGCAATTTTGAAAGTGATTATTTTAGTGAATTATTTTTCACTTTCAAAATTGCAAATTAAAAAATAATTTTCTAAAATTCACATTAACTTTACGAAAATATTAAAAATATAATTAATTAGCATTTTGAAATATTATTATGTAATTAAGTGCAAATTAAAAAGTACCTAAAACGATCGCACAAAGCTGGAAAAGTTTTTATCACTATGTTCAGATTATTAAACAAAGTCAAAAACTTTTACCGATTAAAATTTAGATTATTTGAATTGTAACAAAATATTGAAAGTCACAAACTTTCATTTATAACAAAGTTTAGTCGAACGAAATACAACAAAAAATTTTGTGACAAAATATTCAGAATGAAAATGAATAAGCGTTTACATTCTAAAACAAATTTGAAATTTAAAAATATTCCGAAGACGGTAAAATGTCTCTCTGATTTGTGATTCTTTGTTTTATATTATCATTTTTTTAATTTTTGAAAATATTTTCAATAATAAAAGTGTTTTTTAAAACAATTTTGAGTTTGGTAATAGCTCTCGCTTTGAATGTTCTGTAGTGGATAGAATAAGCTTAAATACATATAGCATCCGTTATTCATTCGAAATTGATTTTTTTTTATGTGCTCAGTAGTAGATCTTCCTTTTTCAAAATTAATCTTAGTTTTTCATAGATAGCTGCCACAAGCAGAACGCGCTTTTCTGGATTTTATTTCGTTTTAATTTACTTGAATAAAAAATAAATAAATCTTGTTGCGCTGAAGCTATTAAGCTTGATTTATTTCACTTTGTTCAGCGTTGTTCAAACAAACAGCGAAAATAATGAAAAGAACTTTTATGGATTTAAGAGTTTTTTTTTCTTTGAAACTAAAAGAAAAAAATTTAAAAAACAATCAAAATGATTTCTTATTATTTCAACAACTCTCTTATAAACTATCGATAGCAAAATTTTACGTGCATGAACTTACTTCGATGCTTATAATTAATTTTTAACAAATTACAGTCGATGATCGAATGAAAATTCTCAATTTATCAAATTAAATTTAGTTGAACTGAAGATAACTTTTATATTATAAAATAGTAATAAACTTAAATTTCACAAAATTTCATTAATTTCAATCAATAAACTTTGAGTCGAGTGAGTTTCTAAAAACATTTTCAGCTAGCAAAAGTTTAATGATTATCGAAAAAAGCTTGTAGCAAAAATTTGAAAAAGAACTTCGTAGCTAATATGCAAATTACCTATTTGAAGTATCTTTATACTATGCTATGAATCTAATATGCGATATATTCAAAACGAATTTTTGCTCCGATTCACTTCAGTGACAAGCTAACCGCATAGCAAATTTTAACCATTTTAAAAATTTTATTAAATCGAACACGACAGGAATCTTTTCTGCCAAATAGAGCTACTGTACATAATAAAAATGTTTCATGGATTGCTTTGATAAAAAACGAGATTCAATGGTCATCAGAATAGGTAAAAATGTCACATGCCTTCGCTGCTCTATCCTTCCGACGCTGGTGGAGCTTTTTCTTTGAAGATTTTTAAAGAAAAAGTTTTCGCTTGCATTCTTTAGACCTTAGTAAAGCTTTATCATAAAAAAATCTTTAAAAATATAATAAATTTTTACAGAAGCACCAGAACAATGTGAAAAAGTGTAATTACATAACTCGCTGCTAGGTAGATGTGTTTTTATTATTTTTGAATTATAATCATAAAGATATATTAATATAATATACATAGATAGCAAGAAAATTCATCTTTATATAAACCTTTGTTCATTTTTCGTTTAAAATTTTTTAGTTTAGTTTTATAGAATACACCATTTATAAACAGTTGTAGGAAAAATTACACGCGTGTCTTTATTGATTTAATGCCAACAATTAAATTTTGACTTATTTTAATTTTTAAATATTAAATTTGAATGGTAATAAGAGCTGGCAGTTTAAAATATTTGTTTACAAGCTTCAAATAAAAAAGAAAAACTTCGTTATATGAATTATGCTTTAAACTTTGCATAATTGTTTTATTTTATTTATTGAGAGACTAAAATTGTCAACAGAAAAGTAATTTAAGAAACTTTCGAAGAGCTTATTACATTCGAAGTGATTTGGTATTACATTCGAGTAGCGAGTTTTTCTATTTCAGCGCAAAACTCGAAATTAAATAAATTCATTTCGTTTTACTATAATAATCAGCAACTTCAACTCAATTTCTGATCTAAACTTCTTTCTTCGCTCCAGTTTTGCGATCGATACTCACAAACATATATATACTAAGTAAATATTCAAAATATAGGGTGACAAAATCAAAATTTTTGCTTATTGACTGAAAGGATCTCATAATTCAATTACGAAATCATGTAAACTTAAAAAAATAAAAAATAAAAATCTGCATTTTCTGATTTTTATCAAACAATTAGAAACGAGAAACAAAAAAATTTTTGCTCTGATTAACGCACGAAAATTAAATGCTTTTTAAGAACTGTGGCAATGAAAATTAAATTAAACTAAAGTTTTGAGAAGACTTTAATTTTATTTGAGAAGGAAAAACTACTTATTCTGGCCGAGAAATGTAAGCAAATTTTAATCTAATTTTCCTTAATTCAATTTTCACTAGAACTCTGTTTCATTAATGGATTGTTTGTTTTCGTTGTCATATTCATTGGTTTTTTCAATTAAAAATGTTCTGCCTGTAATAAGTAAATGCAAATTTTATTCACAATTTTGCGCAAGTTTACTTTGTTTGTGATTATTAGCGTAAATTTTCGCTAATTGCAAAACTTTGGCGAATTTAATAAACTTTTTCGGCGAATGAATCTTGATGAAAAAAAATCAAGAAGCAAAGTCATAGCGAAAATCTTTGTTTTTGTTTAAAGTATGAACATCATGGCTTGGTAATTATGATCTTTATAATATTTCTTGTAAAAAATTAGATGAAATTTACATCTTAAAAAAAAGATAAAAATTGACGAAAAATTTACAATAAACAGAATCGAAGAGGTCGTCTTTTTGAAAATAGTTTTAAAATTTTTTTATTCATTTTTTTACTTTTCCTTTATTCATAGCATCAGAAGATAAAATGATTATTTCAAAGAAATATATTTTTAAAACGTCATAAATTTTATTGCGAAAACTTTTAACACACTCTTCATCTTTACTAAAAATATATTTTCAAAGCTTTCACATTTAGCGATCACTAATTTTGGTGAAAATTTCTTCGTGATTTTTTAGTTTTAAAGCTGTAAACTAAAAGTTTTTGAACGAAAATCTACTTTTTAAATAATTTATCAAAAGCATAAATGAAAATATTTAAATTAATTTGTGTTTAGAATATTCATAATTTTTTTTTAATTTTAAGCTTTCCTATTCGTTACAAAAATTATTTTCTCATTTTTCAATGCAAAAAATTTTTACTTTTTTCATCTTGTTTTCATTTTTATTTAATTCTTGATGAGAAAAGATCAATTTTTGTTATGAAATTAAAAATGTCGTTATTATGCGCGAATAAATAAGAGTTAAGATTTAATCTTTTTAAATTCAAAATATAAGAGTGAAACTTTTATTCATAGAGAAGCATGTTTTCACAGTTTAAAAGATTAAATATGTTATCAAGACAGAATTTTTCATATTTTTGTAGCTTGAATCAAAACAGATGATATAAAATGCATTGACAATTTAAAATCGATTTTGCTAAAACTCGAATCTGACTAAAAATTTTTCACTCATAAATCTTTTCGTTTACATTTCTACAAAACATGCATCAAAAAATTTCATCTTGTACTAAAAAAAATTAAAAAATATTTAACTCGATCTTTTGAGTTAGGGAAAAAATATTTTCAAATTGTTAAAATGAAACGAAAATTTTTTTACTTAAATTTGAAAATTTATTTAACTTCAAATTTATTTCGTAAAAATGCAACTCATATATGAAAAAATTATCATCGGTTTAAGAATAATAAAAAATTGAATCGAGCAAAGAAGTAATCGTGAAGAAAATTTTTTGTGCATTGTTCATTTTCTTTTCATTCTTTCACTCTCACTGTGAAAGATGTTTTCAATATTTCAAAACCTTAGAGAGCGAAAAAAGAAGTGAAAAATTTTACGACAAATGAAAAATGATTTTTTCTACAAATTGAGAAAGTTAAAAGAAAGTAAACTTTTATCGCTTCGTAGATTTCGGCAATTTTCTCTCTTTTGTAGATTTTCTTTTCTTTTTTTTGGTTTGCATGCTTTTAAATTTTAGTTCAATATTGCTCATGTAGATGATAAAATTTTAAATAATTATTCAAAAATTGGTTGCAAATAGATTTATTAATGATATGCATTCTTTATCTGCTGTTTTTACAAGTTACAAAAAGTTTACGTTAATTCATTTGATTTAGATCAAGTACAAATACTTTAAATAAATGAGTTAATTAAACTTTATTAGTATAAAATATAAATTGGTCGACTTAAACAAGCAAAAAACATTATTGTAAGCATAATTTATGAATTATCACGATGAAAAGTAAATAACTTGCAAATTTTTTTTTCTGTCTGAAGATGGTGAATGAGTGATTTTTGTATATAGGGTATCTAATAGCAAATTTTATTTTTAACGCTTGAATTTTGTTCAGATAATGTTTCTTACGATTAAAGAAAGTAATTGACAGCGGTTTTCATTCTTTCAGATAAGTTTTTGCTTCTATTTCTGTTTCGATTTCTTGCACAGATTGATTCAAGAGACAGAAAAAATATTGAGAGAAAAGTAAGAAACAAAACAAAAGAGAAGAAAGTTTAGCGTGAAGAGCGAAGAAAAAGAAAAAAGTTTAGTTCAATAATTTCATTGTAGATAAAAAGCGAAATGATGTGGCTAAAGATTTTGTTCTTCTATAACAATGATTCCTCTCAAAATCAACTTTCTGACATTAGATATATCAAAGTTGAGAAAGGAATTATGCTGATTGAAATCAATTGTTTTTTCACATACAGTTATGAAACATTGATCGAGAAAAAGAGCGAAAATTTTAATCTGTTAATATTATAAAGCCGATGTGTTTAAATTGTTTAACATCCGCATCACCTATTTGAATAAGCTAAATATTTTACTCAATAAATCTCTTTACTTCGAAACATTAAGCGTTAAAAATTTTACAAATTTAAACAGCAACAATTGAAGAGATGCGTGTTTCTGGTGTTAAGTGCTTAATTTTACGCACTGATAATTATAATGAAGCTCATAGAACATAGAGTGCGAGAAAATTTTTCTCCTTTTCATTTCGTTTTTTCCTCTTTATTCTCTCTGCTATTGTTAAGCCTGAAAAAGACACAATGTGTAGCTTTTTTTATTTATTTTTTAGCTGCATACACAATAGAAAAGAAATGAAAAGAATGAAACACATAATTAAGATAACAAAAGTTCGCTTCATTGAGGATGATCAAAACGACGGTAGCGAAGTAAATGTACAACTTTTACTCAATAGAAAGTAATGAAATTTTTTTTATTTTTGCTCGATTCATTTAATAACAATACCATTTTCGTTGACTCAATCAATTTTTTCAATTAAATTGTAATTTACAGTTAAAAGTAATAAATTTACTCACATTTTAATCATATTCTGAAATTTTTTTAGTATTTGCTTTTTTGTTGACCATTTAAGTCAAATTCCGAGCTAAACATTCATCGAAAAAAGAAAAAGTTAAGGCAAAGTAAGATTTCAAGAAAAATACATCGATTACAATTTACTGATAAAACAATTATTTTCAGCAGTTTTTTATTATTTTTAAAATCATTTTAAAATCAATAAAAACACTTTCACTTTATTTATATGCAAACTCTAGAATTTAGCAAAATGGAAACAGTTTTACGTTTTTCTTTTTAAACTCGCTTTCGGAACAAAAAGCGAAAATGATTTACTTTTACATACTTGACATATATTTCAAAGAAAAGCCTCAGAAAAAAACAGCCAAGAAAAGAATTTAAGTGTGCACAATTATTAAGCTTTCTCAACTTAATTGAACTCTTCATCTTAATTTTTATTACATTATAAATTAAATTATTATTACAGTCAAAATAAATGTGATCGTAGTCTTGCTTTTTCTCTATTAATCAAACTCATCGCAAAAATTTATTCTTAATTTAAGTGAAAATAGTAATTTTCTTGAAATTCAAAAGAGTTATTCCTCCACTTTATATTTATTCTTCTTTATTATAGGTTTTTCTGAAGTGACAGCAGCTGTTGGTACGAAGAGCTCGTTGCCCTGCAACACCTCTATTTGGAATCCAGATGTTTCTTTGGTGATTTGGTACAGAGGCATTACAGGCAAGCCATTGTATACACTCGATACGCGTCGTTTCTTGTCGGTAACCACATCGTCAAACAATGTGGCCGATGAGATTGACGACGCTCGTTTCACGTTCGACACAAGCACTGATCCTGCATCGTTGGTTATCGAGCCCGTCGCTGAGGAAGATGAAGGAGAATACAGATGCAGAATAGACTATCGTGTTTCGCGCACAAGAAATTATGTTATTAAGCTTCGAGTTGTCGGTATGTAATAGCGTCGGTATCTTGCTTAACTTATTTTGCAAGGCGATATAGAAAAACGAGTTTCTTTTAATTATTGCAATAATTATCTTTATTAGCAACTATGAAGTTGAGTTTTTGCTTTTGGGAAAACAAACAAGATTCAAATGTTCTCTACATAAGAAACTATTTGCAGATGTAAAATATTTATAAAATTCATCCAGAAATTTTCATTATTTCTCAAGTTCAAATAATGAATTCCAATATTTTTCTCGATGAAATTTTAGATTTATGCTAGGATTAGGTTATTTTCATTTTTATGGTCTGTATTATACGAGAATTTAAGTTTTCAGCACAAATCTTTGTAAAACGTTAAGACAACAAATTTCACTTGCGCTAAATTTCACTGAATTTCATCTTTTTATAACATTCTAAAATCATCTTTTTGTTTTAAATTTTTTCTATAGCATTACATGTCTAATCTCTTTGCTAAGAAATTAATTTCAATCGAATCAAATAGACCAGATAAAAATCGTTATTATGATCAACTCTTAAAAATCATAATTACTTCTCGATTTAAACTAAGTCAAAAATTTTGTTTTATAGATGTGCCGTGTCTAAATTTTAATACGAGATATTTTACTCTCTATTCATAATTGCTTTCAATTTATTTTCTTTTTAACAAATGCAAATTTTTTCTTTTCGCACTTTTCTCATTTTTTCTTTTGTCAGATGTAAAATGAAAGCCTAATAACGCTTTACTTAAACCTAATTAAGCTTTAATTTTGCGAGAAAGTATTAAAGAAAGTATTTTGCATATTTTCTCAAGCAATTAGTCTCTTAGGTTATTGTCACCGAAAGTACAACGTCTACAAGCTTATATTCAATTCACTAGCAATGTATTCACAATTGAAAAAAAGTGTAAAAATATGAAAAATTAATTTTTCGATGAAAGCTTATATTTAAGTTTCGTTTACTGTGAAAAAGCGTCCGTCCGCTTTGCATATATTCTAAGTGATAAAACTTTTAATGAATTATCATAAAATTGCATTTTATTTAAATTTTTTATTATCGCTAATTAACTACCATTTCTTGCTTATCGCCTTTTCTTTGATCTCTTTTTATGAGCAATGAAAGCTTCAAATTATAATAATTTTACTTTTAAAGATTCCACTTTATTGAATGAAGCTAAAAGTAAAATAATGCTGATTGCGAATAACAAACTAAATGTTCACTCAAGTGAAATTTCGCCGTTTTTCACATCACTTGCTTTCCTTTTCTTCTTTTTTTTCATAATTTTTGAACATTTTCAACATAAATAATTGATGAGACACCATTTAAGTGTTTTCAAGGGTCACTTCATCGCTATAAAACTTAGGATATAAACATAAATGACACTTTCATGTTCTTCCTAAGATAAATTGAGGTCAAATATTTTCAACATTTTAAGCTTCATAATTTAAAATACTTTTTAAATTTTTAAAATTTCAACATATTTTTCATCTTTTTCTTAACAAAAAGCTCTGTAAATAAATAATTGATGAAAATGAGTGAAATGACTCGAAAAAAATTTAAATGTAGCCATTTCGGATCGATAAGGAGAACGAAAAATTATCTAATAAATAATATTTGACTATAATGAAAATTCAGTTCAACTTGTACCATATTTACTGTCGTTTAAAATTTTTTATGATTGCTACACATATTTTGCAGTTTTATTTGCATTTATCTTTATCATAATTTTTATTTGAAAATTTGAAAATTTTCGACAGATTCTCACTTGTTCTTTACATAAAATCAATCTGTGAACTTTATTATCGATTTTGATTCAGTTGAATAATCAAAGTGCAATAGAGTTTTTAGATTAAATTAAAATTTTTAGAACTTTTTAACCGAAACTAATGATGATTTGAGTTTAAATTGAATTTTTTGTTATTTTCTAGATTTGTTTTTACAAATAGTTTTAAAAAACTTTTTATTAGTTTTAATGTTTATTTCTTACGCTTCGATTCACTGAAAGTTAGATTTGCAAATCAATTTTTTTGGAAAACAGTTTGCTCTTTGTTTATTAACTCACACTCTAATCGATAAAAGTTTCGATGTTTAAATGCTTTTCTACTTTCGGGCTCATAAGTTTTCGCTATTAAAATACGTCCATTTGATCGAAGCTTTTTTAAAACGAAAATTCACAATTTTTTAAAAATGATGCATTCAAATCGACTTTAATCAAATTTAACATAGAAAAGCACAAAAAATGTGCTTCAAAATTTGAGATAAGTAGATTAATAAACAATCTGGCCACTTTTCTTTATGTGTTGCTGTTCTCAATCTCATTTAGCGAAAATGACTTCATCAATAATTCGATATAAGCTAGTTCGATGTAAGTTATTGCATTACAAATCCATGTTATGTGAATTCACATTAAGTGAAAAGAGGTTTCGTAAGATAACAGAGTTTAATAAAAGCTGTTTGAGAATGAAACATTAAATCTGTTTTCGAGAGTCGAATTTGAAAAGAGATAAAAAGTGAATTTACTTCTCAAAAGCAACAATCTAAAAAACTTTCACATTTAGCAACTAAAAACTTTTCAATAAAATTGTTCTTTACGCGTCATAAGAATTCGAAATTTAGAGCTAATTCAAAAAATAGTAATGATCGCAAATGCTCGGCATTTATGCACACTTAATCACCGAAAGAAACTTGCGTCTTGAAAGCTTTACAGGCAAGCCGAGCAAATGAAAGCCGAATACCTGCCATCGATTTTTTAAAGATTTGGAAAATGAAATTTTACACAACTGCAACTTCTACTTTTAAAAACAAAATTTTTCATTTTTTAATACATCAATTTTAAAGTTTGATACTTTTGAAATTTTTCTCATAAAATTTTTTAATGAACATTCGTGTTCATAAATTTTTCAATTCATTGCTTTGCGCTAAAGCATGTTTTAAGTAAAATGAAAGATTTTTTTTGGAGAAGAGAGAGAATTGAGAGTAAAACGAAATTATAGACCGTATGGCTTTAAAGTGCAGCGATTAACTTCAACTTTAACTGCTAAGTTCGTTTTGAATTTTTATTGAGAATTTGAAGATGAAAAAATTGGTTCGTTATCATTTATTTAACGAATCTAATGCTTTCATTTATCGTTATGTTTGAATAGTGCACTTTGTGCAATATTTTAGTTTTATTGCATCGAAAAATAAAAATCAATGAACTGAAATAAAGTTCACCATAGTCGAGCCAAATAAACTACTTCAACACATACTGTGCAAGTGATTAATTTCAATAATGTCATCGTCACTTGTTTCAAATCTAATAAATTTAAAATTTTATCGTTCGTTTTATCAAAAATAATTTATTGTTTTTATTGTTTATTGTTATCTATTACGATTAAAACATTAACTCAATTTCTTATTATAATTTCAATTGCAAAGATTAAAAGTAAAAAATTATGAGTTTTTTATCAAAAGAACTTTTAGTAATTAGACATCCGAAAAAAATGTTTTGATAATTTATATAATTTTAATTAGACCAATTGAATACTTTTATGCAAAAAGCGGACATCGGCTTCCGTTAAATAAATCTTGAGCTCTTATTTTGATTAATATTTGTTTCATGAAGTGTTATCCTTAATTTAGACGAACTTATTGTTCACACTAACATAATTTAAAATCATCTAATTTGATTTAAGAAATCTCGAGGTATTTAAAGAAAGCCGATGTCCTCTTTTTGCATAAATGTTTCCAGTTGTTCTTTCGCTGCCTTCGCGACCAAAACGTTAATTTGTGTGTTTATTAAAATCAAATTCCGTCATTTCGTTTTTGTTTCCTCGCTTTTTCCGCGTCTTACCGCCTCCATTCCCGTATTTAGCCGCTCGGACGTGACAATATAAATTATCAAAACACCCTGACAATGTATTTAAATGGCATTTAAAATCTTTCAAACTTATTCATTCTTCTCGGAAATAAACAATAAGCAAACAATTAATTTTCTAATTTATCTTGCACTCAGGCACAAAATGTAAGCAGGTTGTTGAATAAGCGAGAACTGCAAATACCATTGATTTTATTTATTCTAGCATTGTTTGTTATTGATAGTTAAACACATACTTGCTATTACACTGAGCTGTGTTTTCTCTCCCCTTTATATACCTTTCTTTCTAGTTCTTTCGTGAATTCATTGAAAAAAATGTGTGCAAGCTGCTAAAGTAAGCGAGAATTGCGATAAATGAGAAACTATAAATAGCACTTATGCTATTTATTCTTGTGTCGTTTGTAATTGCTTTAAGGCAAATACTTTCTGTATATTAACCGCAAAACGCGTTTTCTCTTGTATTACATATCGCCTGATAGAATTTATCGCCGGTTAAAATTGTTCATTTTTTATGATTGTTGCATTACACAGGTACCATGAATGTGAGGAGTAAGACTGAATACGACACTTAAAATTTAAAAACGATTGAAGCAGCAAAAATAATTTTTTCTGATAAAAGTGTAAGAGAGAGAGAGAGAGAGAGAGAGAGAGAGAGAGAGAGAG
>NCKU01003014.1:0-11036 GCA_003675995.1 Dinothrombium tinctorium | reverse complement strand
GAGTGAAAATTTAGTGCTTTATCATATCAGTATAAAAGATTAGATGCAACATATTCTGGCCGTAGCTGTACGCTCGTGGCCATATTTCTTTTCAATTTAAAATTTAAATTTTTAATGGATAGATAACATATTTATGTGGCCACGAGTGTACGATTTCCAATCACCGCATTGTGAGTTGAGTATTATTATTCACGGAAACTGTTACTGTATAATTTTAAACGCATTTAATAAACAAGTTTTTTTTTAATTGAAAGAAATGACATATTTTTAAGCTAAGAATGAATTCACGAAGAACTAGAATTATGAACAATTTTCGAGTGAAATTTTAGGTTTTAATATGAGTTTTTTAGAATTGGAAATTGAATTGCCGCCACCGTTAGGTCGTTTAACTACCTATCCGACTTCATTTACATTTATCTAGTTCATAACTCTAACTTTAAAGATAAAGCTGAACTTTGATTTGAAGTTTTTTTATCAATTTCAATTATTAAGATCTTCATTGTCTCCTGTAATCATTTAAAGATCTCAGAAAGTTTTGATTTGAATATTTGATAGAAAAAAACTCAATAAAAATAATCTTTTAGACAATGCGAAAAATGAAGAAATAGGCTTGCGAAACAATTGAGGATACAAAGACAAAAGATAATTTAGCGAACATATAAAACTAGTTTGTAAGGGAAAAAAAATTCGCCGCTAGCAACTCACTATGGTGCTATTGATGAGCCAACGCCATTAAATTGATAATCGCCCTCCTTAGATGCATCTGCAACGCATCTGCTCTCGTTAGATGTAATACCTGTAATTCATCGAATAATGTAGTTGCGTGAATTGATTTTTTCTTTTTTATTCATTTCACAAAGAATTAATCAAAAAGCAAATTTTGGCTAAAAATTGTATGTTGAGTTTGTGGACTCTTTAAATTTATGATTTTCCATCTTGATTATCGCTTTTTGTAATGAACTTGCTTTGATTAAATGAGTTACAAAAAGATAAAAAATTTGTCTTATAAATGCATGAATTTCTCTTTCACCACATGAACAAGGAAAATTATTAAAAAAGCTCAATGTATTTTGTAATCTCATTTTTAAAAAAAATTCTCGAGTAACTTGAATAGAAAATTTCAATGCGAACAAGTCAAGATATAAATAAATTAACGTCAATTGTGAAGTAGTATCGTTCTAACGTAACTCAGAGGGTAAAAAATGATATATTTAGATTGCGATAAATAGTAAGTACGTAAATAAAGGTTTTCTTCGATTTTCTCCTTAAAAACCTTGGCCAGCATACATGAATGTGTCTCTAATTTTTCATTACAACATTCTGCTCTTGTAAACACTTCATCCTTGCGCAAAAAAACCGAATTTAAACATTCACTAATCCTTAGAGCCTCTTAAAAAGTTTACATCAATGAAACTGTTTTTCTTTTCGAGATGATTAAACGTGGAAGCAAAATTTTTTAATTGCAAACATTTTGAGAAAGATTCATTGTTTTATTTTTTAAATTCGTATCAGTTCACAAAAAAATGTTTCTAAAAATCTACAAGTATTCGAAGCAGATCGAGCTAAAAGCATTTAAAATTCATCAGATGTACAGCCAATTCAAAAAAGATTGCAGGCGCAGCGCTTCCTTGCAATGCTTTCTATCGAAAGTTTTGAAAGCATTTATGAAATCAAAATTGATAAACATTATCAACTTTAACACTATGTGTAAAATTTGACTAAAAACACGTCAGACATATTTAAAATGAGTTCAATTTGAATCAATTAAGAAATGATTAAAATATTATTATGAACTTATATAGGTCACTATCAGAGAGATTTAATGATGTAGTAGAAGCCAATGGTTACTGGACTCGGATCTAGCAAAATTGTAAATGAGTATTTTGAATACATTCAATAAAATTGACTTCGATAATGTTTATCAATTTTGATTTGATAAATGCTTTCAAAACTTTCGATAGCAAGCATTGCAAGAAAGCTCTGTGCCTGCAGTTTTTATTCTTGAATTGGTTGTATTCATAATTCATTTATTTCCTTTATTCATTTATCGACTTCTTTGTTCTTACATTTTTTAGAAATTGGTTTGATTAGACAATCTTAATACATTAAACTCCATAGTATTTTATGAGCAATTAATTATAAGCTTGCTTATTCACTCTGTTCATTAGATTAAAAGCTAAAAAGCAGCAAAAAGCTTTTTTAAAACTTTTACTAGTGTAGAAATCTTCTAAATATAATCAATGTAATTATTATCCGAATTTAATTAAGAATTTTGAATATCGCTTCTTAGAGACTTGAGCAACTTCTCTCTAAAACAAACTTGAGAGTCATCTTGCGATCTTTTTAAACTCTTGAAATATTCTTTATTGAAATTTCGATCTTTTTCCAGAATTCTAATCAAGTGATTCTGTACACCAATCCTTTATATTTTCTTTCTAGATCAATCCTCTTAAGAAGCTACTCAGCATTGCTGAAACAAAGATCAAGTTTAAAATTATGTTTAATCAACAAAGAATTGATCAGTATTTAAAGCAAATGCATGGAGGTAAATATTAACAAAACTTTAAACTGTAGAAAAAATGAAATAATAAAGTTCAAGTTTGCCCGTATTGTACAATTCTGAGGCTGTATTTGATGCCAAAAATTATAGATTCAAAAATCTTATGTTATCAAGAAAGATGTTATTCAAGATTCATCGAAATGAATTCTTTTTATCGAAATCAAATTTCTTTCGTTTTTTATTCGATGGTAAGAACAAATTTCAATCTTCAATAAATTTGAAAACTGTACACAAATTTACCAAGAATTGTAATTCATTCAACACACTTACACTAACTACTGATTTTCTTAAAAATGTTTCTCCATTGCAAACACAGAGAAATATCGCTACATCAAATATCATCAATTAAAATCGCAAAGTTTTGAGAAAATTCAGATTGTAGTCGATGCGAAGAGTACATAATGGTGTTCAGATTATCTTACTTTAATTATGAAAATGCATTTTGCTAAGTAAAAAATTAAGAAGTGAAATATGATTAAAACAGAAATGTTTTCAAACTTACATATTATCTTATTCAAAAAATTTGAATGTTTAGAATAGTATAAACTAATGATACCTGTCCAAACTGAACTTGCACAAAAATTAACTTAAAAAATTTAATGCTATAGAGTTGTGACAAAAATATTTATAACTTAAAAAGAAAGATTAATTTGGCACGTTTGAATATAATTTTTCATATGTTGCTAAGTGAGGGCAATTGCTGAATAATACCATATTTTATTTGCTATTATGAAAAAATTGTGTCTACTATCTTTAAAACTCTTTTGCTTATTTTCAAGTGTTTATGATTCTATTTTCAAGTAGATTTAAAAAAATTATTTCAAATCTTTTCCCGTGAATTTATGTGCATTCAAGCTCTCTTTGAACTAAACACAAAACGAATTAATTACTCAGTGGTGGGGGAGACAAGCAAAGTTTTCATTTTTTATTTGAAATTAAAAATTTATTGTTTTTGAACTTAATGGTTTTTTAACATTAATTTTCCCAGAGGATGGACAAATTTTTAAGAGCAGTTTACATTTTTATCAATAATTTTTGTATTGAAATATACTTTTTGACGAAAACATAAATAATGAAAGAGCGAAAGTGGCGGCTAAGTTTGAGATAGAGCTCATCTTGAAATGATCACAACTGCACGCGCGAGACCGACATGAAGATTATATTTCTGTAACGTTTCGCTTTGTGGTTGCTTCTAAAAGTCGCTTTCAAAGTTTCTCATGCATTAAAGCGAATGGGAAATGATTGCATAAAAGCTTGTGATTTTTTACATTCTAGGAAATAAGGTTTTACTATCTTACTTTATAATCTAAAAACATGTTTTGAGAATCGTTGCTAGCGCATATGAGTTTTTACAAGTAATTTTTTCATAGACTTGAATTTTAATTAACTTTGCATTAAAATTATATGTTAATGTGTTTAGCTTCAAACCACATTAAAAGTGAAGCCAGCAAACAAGCTAAAGCTTGCAAACGAACATTGCATAGATGCAATTAACGTTATGTAAAGCGAGCAAAAGTGAAATGAAATTATTAATTTACATAAATCGAAGAAAATATGAAATAGAGTTGAGTCCTTGAATTGGTTCGATGCTAGAAACATAGAAGAGCTTTATGGAAGAGAAAAGCTTGGCTTATGCTCAAAACAAACACAGAAGAGTGAAGAAGCACGGAGAGGCTAACAAAGCACAAGGTTAATCGGTGAATTTTGACTTAAGCCGAAATATTTTTTAGTTCTAACACGCGGCAACCGATTGTTGTTTAATGCATTCAAATAAAGTCGAAGAGCAAAACTTTAGTTTAAGCATAAAGATTAACGAAATTGTGACGATTTTGTTTAATTTTCTACAAAATTGAGAATACAAAAAATAGAAAAAAGAATGTTGCGTACGAAAATAAGCGATGATTAAATGAGTTAGGGTACTTTTCGCTCCGCTCATTCGACGTGGGTGTAAAGGAGAAATGAGTTGAGCGCAAAAGTACTCGTCGTCGGCTTCGCGTATAAATATTCAAACCATACAAACATATATATGCATATTTATAGTTAAATAAAAATACAAGTGCGTTGAGGAAGACTCGTATATTCAGTTTTTCTTTCGCTTTAATCGATTGCAAATTGGTTTTCAATTTTGCTTCTTCAATTAACTTGTGAAAATGAACAAGTGTCCGAAATGCGGAAAAACTGTGTATCAACAGGAAGAAGCGCCTGCGGGAGATCTGAAGTGGCACAAGACTTGTTTCAAATGTGGTTAGTCTAATTTTGATCTCTTTTCTGACCTTAGAAAATTGATTCTCGAACTTAATTAGCAAATTAAACTGCTTTGTGTGCAGAGGCGTGCGGAACACGGCTTCAGGTCGGAGGCGCATCTCGGAACGAAGATAAGATTTACTGCAAACAATGCTATTTGAAAGGAATGTACGCGACGAAAGAACTACATTAACACACACGACTGAGTAGCCGAATTTGATCTGATGTACCGCACTCGCGAACTACTTCTGCCACCTGCTGTCGAACAATGGCCGTTGTTATTGTTGAGCGTAATTTGATTTTGTTTTTTCTTTGTTAAACTTTCGTTACTTTTCAACATTAATTCATCGACGATTGATGGCGAACAATACGATGAGCACGATGAGGAGTGAGATGAACACGACGAGAAGGACGCGATCGATGAGGTGGACGAGTAGAGCGAGAGAGAGGACGAGGATGCGGAGGAAAACGATGAGGAGGAAGAGTGTGAAGACGAAGAGCAAATCGAGCAGATATCCGCGTTGAAATGCTCGCATTTTCTTCGCATTCTTCTCAGCCTCCGCAGTCGCTTCTCCTTTCTTCGACGCTTTTTTCGTCTCGACTTTCTCCTCATTTTGTCCTCGTCGCGGTGATCGTATTGCGTAGCTTGGGTAGAGTTGCTGCTGTTGCTTTTTGTGATCGTTTCGTTATTCAAATCGAATGTAACTTTTTTTGTAATAAATTTTGTTTGATTTTCACTGTTCAGGCTGTTGATGGCTGTCATCGGCGATTCTTTCTCTTTCTCTTTACAATTAGCCGTTTTTTGCTGCTGTAGCTGCTGCACCCGTTGTTGCTCTGCTTGCGAGTGACAGGCCGTGGAGCAATAAATATGACCGTCGGACGCGGGCAGAAAAGGTTTACCGAGAAGTGACTGAGAACAAGTGAAACAGTGGAAACATTGCTGCTGAGCGTGCCAAGCCCTTCCTTCGTATTTTATCGAACCAATCGAGCAATTGATTAATTGGCCACATTCCTCACACAATTCGCCGAAAAGACAGTCAAAACAATTGAGGCAAAATGCTTTTTCATTGGTTTCGTTCGCAGGGCGCTTCATCACATACTGTTGTCCGCCTAATGGTCTTTTGCATTCATAACAGTTAAAATGATGAATATGATAGACTTGAGATTCTGCTTCTGTACATTCTTCATCGAAGATAAGTTCATCGCATGTGTAGCATCTCGGTTTAAATAATTCAACGAAGTGACGTTGACACATGAGATTGTCATCGTTCAGATTTTCCGAATGCTTGAGATAAACTTTGAAGTCACATAAAATCAATTGACAAACACAACATTTAAAGCATTGAAAATGAAATTTTCGTTGATCGTTTGCAACAGCTAATTGCACGTAAAATTCGTCGTCGATTGCGTTCGAGCATTTTGCACACTTTTTCTTCGACTCTTCCTCCTCTTCTTCAGAATGCTTCAAATTTTGAACCAAAATAGCATCGGTTTTCGCTTTCTTCAATTGATTCAAGATGAAAAGTTTGTCTTTCTCGTATTTTTCTTGCACCAGAATTCGTAAGTCTTGCTTTGGATTCAATTTCGCCATTTGCTTTCGCCTCCATTCTTCGTCTTCGTCACCATTTTCTTCTCCACACATTTCGATGAATCGCTGCTCTTTAATCTTTTCGCTCAAATATTTTTCAATTCTGTGAAAGAGCGGAATGCAGATATGATAGAGACGGGCAGATGGTACTTACTCATGCTGGTGATTGCGATCAATGACTGCACATCTGTCGTGGTTTGCACTGCTGTCGAGTATTGAGTGCACGGTTTGCGAAAGAGAATTCTGCTGCTTTTCGAAGAAAGCCGCATTCGAATAGATCCAACAAACCTTCCACCAGTGATGATGCTGCTGCTGCTGTTCCCTCTCCTTCATTGTGGCCGCCGCAGTGGTCGACGAGGTGGTTGTGCACCGTTTCGACACAGTGGTCACTGTGGTGCTCGTCACTGAATACGCGCTACGATTGAACGCAGCGAACCATGAATTTGAACAGGAAAGCGAAGAGGACATTGTTTGGCGTGCGTTCGCGAATCACTTCACTGCTCTCGCTTTGCATAGCAGCGAAAAGCCAGTCGATGGCGTCGCCCGGAGGCAGTTCGTGGCCTCGCCTGCGTTCGCTCGCCTCTCGTCCCGTTCGCGGCTCGCTGCACGCGGTCGCGACTCGCCGTCAGACGATGGTGTGAACAGCGCGACTAATGAGAACTATCGTTTGTTTCATAATTTATTTGATTTAAATACAAAAATTACACAAATAATCAATAGTTACAACGCGCCGTCTCTCAGTGATTAGTGCTTAAGCGAAGGCGACGGCGAAGAGTAGTCTATTTTGTACGGGTCGTAATCGTCGAAATCGTTCACTGATTCCTTGTCGCTGATCTCTGTCTTTGTACACGTACACGTCAACGACGAGCAGAGAAAGAGATTCACAAGTAACATGATTAAAAGCAAAATCGCTAAGCATATTGTCAGCGTAATAAGCCAAGGAAAACGCCATTCGTTGCACTCGAGATCTTCGATTATCTTTGCGGACGCGACCAAATCGTCGACATAAATTGTTGTTGTTGTCAAATAATCTTTACGCTTGATACTTCCGCCTTTTGCGCCTCCACCTTTAGTTGAAGAGGTTGAGTTCGAAGCAGAACAATCAAGACGATCGCAACGTCGGTTGGAGCACGTGTCAAAGTAGCATTGAATGTGAAATCGATTTGTGTCTGGAAATTTAAACATTGAACTAATCGTAGCACGTGCCTCTTTTTCGCTCTGATCGTACTCAAATTCGCTCATTAAGTGATCGTGAGTTTCGCAACCGTTTTCATCGAGAAGTTCCACTTCGCGGTCTTTCCAAAATGCGATGCACGAATAAAGCTGGTAATCAAGTCGAGCGTCGAATGGTTCGAGCTGGGCTGTTAACGTGTACGGAGAACCAAATTTGACTCGTTCAGTTGGTTTCGATTGCAAAGAAAGTAAAATTTTTGATGTAACATTGCGTGTATTCAAAAATGAAGATGATGCGTAACATTTAATCGAATAGTACTTATCGCTTTTGAGTTCAATCTCTCGATTCTGACGGACAGCGATGACTACAAATTTATCATCGAAATAATCCCGAAGATTCGAATCATGCAAATGTTTAGAAATACGGATTGAATGTACACCACATCTCTCAGAAGCCGAATGCAGCAATGGAATCGTAAACGTTGTTTGCCGTGAATTGTTTCCGTAAACAAAACAAGTGTCCCGTTCATCGCGTGTATGAATGATTCCATTGAATGGCCTCTCTGTAATTACATTTACTCGCAACTCATTTCTATCACATTTTGCTTCGATTATCGGTGAAAACTCTTGCTCGTTGTTGCTGCCTGTTGACTTCACTTGCTGCTGATTCGCTTGAGAAAAGAAACACATCGCAAACACGAGGGATAAGCGAACAGGGCACGACATTTTACTTTCTCTTCTGTTTACAATCGAGCTTCAAAAGAACCATTTGAGAAGTGAAAATGAAAATAAGGTCAGCTTTCTTTCTCGATGCTTCATTCAGCTGCTATGCAGTGAGTTTTGCTTTAAAAAGGAAGAAAGGTGAGTTTCATCAAGCACCGCCTCACACATAGTAAAGGAGGCAGCGGCCAAAAAAGGCAAGAAATTAAGTGGCAATGGAAGAAGAGATTTGTTTGCGAAATGCAGCGGTTTTGGTGATAAAAAATTGCTGCAACTGCTGGGCGCAGTGATAGATGTTTGTTTTCGCATCATTGTAGTAGAAACAATTGTCAAATATAAGCGAAATGTCCGAAATGAATGAAGCAAGAGTTTGATAAGAATCGAATTTACGTTCGATTGTTGACAAGTCCATTGGTTCTTTAATCACATCGTAATAGTCTGGCACAGCTTTTCTATCCACTGGCTGTAGAAATGGCCAAGCTGAGCGGTGCAGTTTCAAACCGTTCAATATTTGCATCATTGATTTAAGTTCGAGTTTATTTAGCTTCTTCAGATTTGTTGAATTCAAAAACGAATTTGGTGCACATTGCGGGCATTGATATTCCGGCAACTCTTGTGCTTCTTTTTGCAACAATCCAACGCAACGGCCATGAAACCAACGTTCGCACAAATCACAGCAAACATAGTACTTATTTTCGTCATACTCATCTTCTTCACATAAACAGTATTTTTGTTTCTCATCTTTCATTTTCTCTTGTTGTTGTTGTGGTGGTGGTTGTGGTTGTTGTTGCTGCTGTTGCTGCTGCTCATCTTCTTCAATTGCTTCTTGTTTACATTGATTGCATATGAATTGATCCATCTTCTTCACTTCAGCTTCATCGAGTCCAAGACAATCACAGTGAAACCAATTATGACATTGATCACAACCAACCATAAAGCGAGAACAATCGTAAGCAGTTTGACATAGGCAATACAATTTCTTTTTCTTTGCGGGTTGTGTGTTTGATGTTTGCTGTTGTTGAAGTTGCTGGTGTTGCTGTTCTGATTCACTTTTTCTTTTAAGAGCTTGTTGCTGTAGTTGATTTTGAACATTTTTTACTTTAACTTTAGAGGTCTGATGCTGTTTGCTTGCTTGTAATTTGGCTTCTTTTGCTTTCAACTCTTGTTCAATCTCTTTTCTAAGTTTGTTTTCAAGTTCGCTTCGCTTTCTTATAATTTCGCGCTTTAAAGCATCAACATTCCGTACCAATTGAGCTTGTTGTCGCTGCTTGATCTGTTTCCATCGATTCAATTTTTGTTGCTCACGCTTTTTCTTTGCTTTCACTTCTTGTCTTTCATCGCGCTCGATCTTATCCAGAATAGATTTGAGCACTTGGCCGCAAATAGCATTTCGCATCATTTCTTCGCGTTTCTCAGGCGGTGTCGATTCAACTAAATGCGTAACCGATTGAGATACTGAGCCACTTTTCATTCGTTTTATGCCACCACTACCAATATGAGGGGTCGTTATTATTGTTGTTGCTGCAGTTGTTGTTGTTGATTGCTTACTTGTCGCTATTGCTTGTGCTGTGGTTACAGCCACAGTTGTGGTCACATTTGTTACGGATGTTGTCACTTGCAATCTTTTTTGCTGCTGCTTTTGCAATGCTAATAACTTTTGCTGTAGTTCGGGTGTCGCTTGAGTATTGATAATAGCTTGACGAACGATTTCAGATGTAATTTGGGGAGTAATGACAAATGATGAAGAGGATGAGTTAGACGTTGTTGGAGGTGTCACAGGTGAAGTTGTCGTAGTAATTGCAAGCGATGATATTGCTGATGAAGTCGCGGGTGTGGTACTGGTTGTGGTGGTAGTTGTGGTTGTTGCTGCTAATGGTTTAAGAGGCGAAGCAATAACAGTTGTTTGCTGTTGTGGATTTAATCTAATTTGAATTGTCCCTTGCTTAATTTGTTGGGCAATTTGTTGAACAATAACTTGTTGCTGTGGCGTAGATGTTGTTGCGGCAACCGTTCCGGTTACTATAGTCTGTTGTTGTTGTGGTTGTTTGAATTGAATGATTCGAGTAACCGGTTGCTGTTGAGCATTCGAGGTAGACGGAGTAATATTTGAGATGATCCGAACTTGTTGAGTTTGCTGTGTAGTTGCAGTAGTCGGTTGAATAATAGGTGTTGTGATTATTTTTTGTTGAGTTGTTGTCGCTTGTTGCTGCTGCGGCTGTTGTGGAATTGCAATTTGAATTGGTGTGGAAGAATTTAGCATTGAAATTGGAATCTGAAGAATTTGAATGCGACCATCAGGCAATCGAATTGGAATCTGAGCAGAAGATGAGTTTGGTGCAGTTTTCACGATTTGTTGTGTGGGTGTGGGTGCTGCAGAACCAGAAGTAGCAATGGGTTTAATTATTTGAATCTTTTGTGCTGTCGTTCCGCTGTTGGCATTTGTTGTTACTGATTGTTGTGGCTGCTGCAAAATGGTTGGTCGAGTTGGATTAACTTGTGGTGATGTAACCACTGGAGGCGTAACAGTTGAAATGATAGTTGCAGTCGTTGTTGAGGAAACAATATTTCCGCCGCCTGTTTTTATTACAATCGTTTGCCCAGATGTTTTACCTTGCAACGCAGACAAGGCAACCTTAAAAGTTTGTCCCGCCGCTGTTCTAATCATAGCAAATCCTTCTTGTTGTTGTTGCTGCTGAAGCACAGGTGTCTTTGACGTGAATATTCGCTTGATACCTTTGTTTGTTTGAATTA
>NCKU01003013.1:0-16627 GCA_003675995.1 Dinothrombium tinctorium | reverse complement strand
TATTTGAGGCATTTTACTGAAACTTTGCCTTCCCAAATTTTCATATTGTGTGCCAAAATCTGTCTTTTTGCCTTTCACTGTCTTTGTTTTTTACTTTACTTTGTTTTTTACAAATCTCGAATCATTCACACTTTCACTCCAAGATCAAATAAAGTTACTCGGTGATTGCACCTCGGGACTTAAAAAATTTTCTTGACAGAATAAAAAATGTCAAGTGCATCGAAAAGAATCCTGGGCTATTAGAACTTCGTGCAATCATTAAAAAACCAAATTTAGCGGAAAAAAAAATATTTCTTCGCTCCGATCACTACTGTTGATGTGGAGCGCTCATTCTCATAACACAAAGCCTTCTCACGTGAAAATAGGCTTTCTTTCAATGAGGAGAATATTGAATTTTTATAGGCTGTCTGTGCATTTTAATTATTTTATTTAAATAAAAAACATTTTCTATTCTTATTTTCGAAATAGCCGCCGAAATTTTATGGTTTTTAAAGCCGATCGCCGGCCGAATTTTGTCAGTTTTATCCGCCGAAATTGCCAGTCCTATAAATTAGTGACTTTTGTTTAATGGATTTTAAAAAAGGCGGAAAAAATCATGAAATAGTGTGAACATCGATAAAACAAAAGAAATAGAACCGAATTAAAAGTATTTTCTCATCTGCTCACAATCTAAAAATTTTATTATTTATTTTCAATTTATTCAAATATTCGCTTTTTTATAAAAATAAGCGCATAGTAAAATTTTGAGATTATTTAAAAATTCATTTCAAAAGAAAGCCGCCATCTGCAACCAAATGTATACCGGTAACGAAACTTGACGCATTCGACGCCAGAAACACAACTATTTTGGCTATCTCTTCGGGCTGACCGACGCGATTGAATACAGTCATATGCGCGTACATCTCTTCCATCACTTTCGATGGCATTCCGAGAGCCGCATAGGTAGGTGTGTTTATGAAGGCCGTGCTGAAAATAAGAAATGAGCTTTTCAACTGAAATCGAAGCAAATTTAGATTTATACTTGACACTGTTCACGCGGACACCTTTCGGTCCGAACTCCAGCGCTAACTCTTTGGTCAATGCGTCTACTGTTGCTTTCGACAATAAATTCGGAAGCTCGCCTTCGAACTTGTGTTTGCAAGATAAATTACGTTTTTAAATTTAAAAAAATATTTTTTCTCACAGTTTTCAATGTGGTCGCAGTAGAAAGATTTATCATCGATCCTTTGCTTTCGCTCAAATAAGGCAAAGTCAATCGAGCAACTTTCATTGTCACTCCAACGTTTGTTTTGATGCATTTCTCGAATTTCTCATAAATACCATCGTCCATTATCGAGCCCATTATGTCAGTATCATTCGCAGCCAAATTGTTTACGACAACGTCGATTCTCGAGTGTCGCTCAATTGTTTGTCGAACTAAATTTTCGATGTTTTCATCGATCAACAAATCACCGACAAACGTTAAAGGCTGTAAAATATTGAATCGTTTCCTATAAATGAATTAATAATTTAAGGAAACACCTTATATTTGAACGGTGAGAGCGACTCGCATTTAGATGCTAATTTAGCAACTTTTTCTTCATCGCGTCCGCAAACGATAACATGAGCACCGAGCTCGGAGAATAAAGTGACTGTTGCCTCGCCGATGCCTGATGTTGATCCTGCATAAATCAATAAATTATTGAAATGTGTTTGAAACGAAAATAAAAAATTTTATTTTTCTAATTGTTGTTATATTAAATTTGCAAAATTTTCAGTTCTCGGCTCGAAATTGCTTACCTGTAACTAAAACTATTTTATTTTCTAAATCCTTTAAGATGTTTGAACCCATTTTGAAGCGCAAATCGTACGAGCTCTTAGAATGCACAGACTTTTATAGCTTTTTACTTCGCGAAAACAATCACTCGAGACGTCTGAAACATAGTATCTCGTTTACTGACACAATGCAGCATTTATTTTAAATGAACTTTGAAAAAGGAGATAGTGCGTTAAATGAGTTAATCATTTCGATTGCAGATTCTTTTCGTCTATTCAAATTAAAGGAACACAGCTAAAAAAGAGTTTTTTCTTTTCAAAAAAGCGTTTCAAAAATATTTGTTTTGTGCCTAATTCGTAATTAATAAATTTTGCTTAGTCAAAGACCACAGTTGCCAGTAGGAAGATAAGGAAAATGCAACCGCTGGGATATAAAAAATTCAATTTTGAAACTGTGAAGATGTGATTACGCAAACTTCCCGTACCCTCGTCAGTTTAATTCAATTGATTTTCCTTCTAACAAAATGAAATTCTTTGCTCCGAAGTTTTAACTCAAAATAAATTACGTAACAGTTTGAAACATTGAAACTTTATCAAAAGCAATAAAATATGTTAGTCGAAAGATTTTAAAAATCTCTTTTTGATAGATTTAAATACAAATGGAAGCAAACGAATCTTTGCTAGAGAGAACTTTTAAAAACCATGGGACTGATTTGAATGCATTTATCGCTTTCACTTATTTATAGTTTTGATAATGCATTGAAAATCGTACGAAAGCGAGTTTTTAATTGATCTACCTTTGTAAAGTACAAAAAGTACTCACAGAGCGCACTGCTAATTCATCTTGCCATATGAAATTTTTTGAGAGAGAAGTCAAAGTGGCCACTTTTTTGCATTTACTATGCTTTTAAGATTTTTTATTTCGAGTACAAGTGGATAGATGGCAGGTCAATATTAAAAGTTTTTAAATATATTTGCAATTCAGAATAAGAAACTTGATTATTAAAGTTTAAGGAAAAAAATTTAAATTTAAAAAATTTAAATCATTTCAATCGTTTTTATCATGGTTTACACCGTTTTCTAGAACTTTTTTGTTTTGAACAACCTCAAAGCCAGCTTTGACTCTCTCTTCGAATTTGAAAATAGCATCGCGAGCGCCCGGCCAAGAGTTTGGTCCGACTAAGCGATATTGGTAAGATAGTCCAGGACCGAAAAACAACTTTTTCCACAATTGAAAATCGTTGAAGAAATATTTCCAAATCGGCGGTTTTGCTCCAAAATTTGCTGCCAGTTCGTCCATATAAATTAACGCATATTGAAATGATCGATCGTTAAGCACGACGTTCTTTATGTCGTTTTCTATTGATTTCAACATTTTCTCTCTCGAAGGAAGCTTAACATTACCTAAATTTGATCAAGAGTCGAAAGAGAAAGAAATTTAAAAATCAATTGACTCGTAAGTTAAGCTAACCAAGCATAAGTTGAACGAAGTATCTCGCTTGCATCTCCATCGTCCCGAAAGCTGGACCAAGCGGAAATATAAGACCGATGAAAGCTAGCGTCTCTGGATGTTGTAAATTAGGATAAAACATTTTCTTGTAAAGCTTAAATTCTTTCGCTTTTTCGGAAATGTCTTCTATGGTTAAAAATGGCGTGTAAACTTCATAGCCGGTGGCAAAAATGACCGCGTCGCATTTTGTCTCGGTCTCCATTCCCTCGAAAATCACTCCATTTTCGGTGAATCGTTCGATTTGTTTACGCACAATTACTTCTTTTGTACAGATAGAATTTAGGATATCATCGTGTAAAACAAATGTAGCTTCAGCTGGGTTTTGCACTAATTCTGGCAAACTGTGATCGAAGTAATATTTTAAATAAAGCTGCACTGGTAATAAAAGAATAGAATAAGGTAAAATTTTGCTTAAATATTGAAGATATCTTGTGAACAAAAACGTATCAAAAGGAAATCCCATTGTGCTTATTCTTGGAACTACGAAGCAGCCCGATCTCACTGATAGGTAAACCTTAAAAATTTTTTTTTAGTTTTGCCTTTTTGTTTTTTTTCCAAAGATTCTCACTTGTTTTGTAGCGGCAGCTAAATCTGCCGCGATGTCTATTCCTGAATTTCCTGTGCCAACCACAACTACAATTTTGTCTTTAAAACCGTCAGGTATTCTGTACTCCCGACTGTGCAAAATTTGTCCTTTTAAATAGCAAATTAAATATGAAAAAAAAATTTTGAAATATTCTAACGCATTTAACTAATTGTTTACCTTTGTACAAATGCTTTCCAGGAATGTTTGGTATTAAAGTGCGAGAAAGCTTTCCGATAGCTACCATCACACCATCGAAAATTTCAACAATCGTCGTATTATTATTCTTATCCTTAACCGTTACCTTCCATTTGCCGGTTTTTTCGTAGCAATCGGCGAATTTAACTTCGCACACTTCACAGTTGAAGCGAATTTTCGAACGAAGATTGAAATGATCAGCGTATAAAGAGAGATAACCGTACTGCAATTTGAAATTTTAGTCAATTCTATTTTTGCTCTGCTATAATTACCATTCCCTCGTGAGACATTATATTCGGAAAATGATCGGGCGGCGGAAAGTCAGAATACGCTGCCGTTTCCTTTGAAGTAAGCGACAATGTGCATTTGTTCACCGAAGTATTCTCTGATATATCGTGTTCTCGATAGCGCCAAAGTCCGCCGATTTCTTCGGTTTTCTCGTAACAAATCACATCTAATGATTGATCTATGCATTGTTTAATCGCCGGAAGACCAGAAACACCGGCACCGATTACACAGATGCGTTTCATTTTTCCGATGAAGAGTCTCTCAATTAATCACTTTATTTTATTTGAGTTTGCTAGAATTGTTTAACCAATTTGAATGAAAGCGCGAAAAGAGCAAAAGAATAGCGACTCGAACAGTTAGATTAAACGATTTCAACACGAGCTAAGAAAAGCTTTTAAATATTTATTTACGTGGCAATTGCTCTCAATCGTATGTCTTCTCTAATTTTTTTGGCTTACATATGTGTTTGTTATAATGATTAGAGTTTTATCTAATCCGCATTGAAGTGATTTCCTTAAATTGTCTCTTTGGTTATTATTAATAACTTTAAATATTGAACTTGTGTTCCTGGTGAAAAAGTTTTTTCATTCGTTGAAATGTTTTGAATATTTCTGACCTATAAAAGTATATTTAGCAAAAAAAATGTTTGAAACTGACAGAAATAAGAAATTAGATGATAACATTTAAATGTGGCCACACCTGTGCTTCAGTTTCGAGTATCCTATCGACTTTTTTTTGCTCTTATTTTGAGTTAAAATCAATTGAAAATTTCGAAATAATTTACTTATTGCAAAGTTTAAATTCAAATTATAATTCAATTACGAAAATTTGACTGATTGAAAAGTTCAAGCTCAAATCTTTATTCGATTTAAAACAATGCACCGATTTCAAAGTTCAAGTTTAAAACATAATTCAAGTTACAATTATCATTTAACAATTTATGATTTTTAGGCATGTTTATTGAATAAGTGCATTGAATAGATTGCTTTGTCCAACAAACATCAGAAAGCGATTGTTGCAATTCAAACCAAAAGCGATTAAATAATAGCCAAATAAGCAAATGACTTCCATGAAAATTTCATCATTTTATATCAAGCTTCATATCAAAGATCGACAAAACTTTGTATTTCGAACTGTTGATATTTTCATAATTGAATTAAGCGATGCTTATTGATCTCAAACGTTAATACTTAAGTTGGTGTAAAAATTTAATCAAGAGCGTGATTTCACATTATTGAGAATATTTGCTGTTTGAGAAAATGAAACAGTTGCTCAAAGAGATTTATAAAAGCAAACATCAAATTTAAAAATTAAATTTTTTGCAAGTTATTTTAAAGTCGCTCTATACATTTTCTTGATTTCGAAATGTAAATTCAATTAATCGAGCAAATTAAATGACGTTAGCACTTTTAGTCTCCAAATGTAACATTCTTGTCTGAAAACATGCATTCGACTGCTTTATTTTTAGCTTAATCTCATTTTTCATTCATTTATCGCATATTTTTCAATAGAAATACTTTTTTGAAAAGCATCGATTACGCTTTATCATCTCGAGTTTGACGCTTTTGACTTGATTATTTTGAATTGAAAATGTGTTTTTCTTAAATTATTGTTTCTCAACACAGAGCGTAAAAGTAATGCTAAGCGTTAAAAATTAATTTTCTAGAAGCTCGTAATCGTAAATTTTGTTGTTTTACTAAATATAAAACAAATAAATAAAAAATATCAAAATTGAAAAATAGATCGCAAATGGTCTTGCAAAGTTTTTCAAAACATAAGCAATCGATTGCGAAAATCAAAAAGAAAACAACAACATGTCTGAATTGTTGAAGTGAAGAGCAAACATGATAATGAAAAAGCTGATTTTTTATGAAAGTGGCGTCGTTTGAAAAGCTTTCGCAAGAATAAGCGGAGTTCGATGATCGCCATTTTTGCTGATAATTTTAGATAAACGATGTAAAAATTAAAACAAATTTTCATCTTAAGACCTGCTCAGATTTGCGAAAATAATTATTTGATGAAAAATCGTGTTTTTAAGGCAAATTTTGAGATCTTTTATCAGCTTGTGCAAAACTTTCAAAAGTGAAATTATCTTTAATAAAAAATCAAAAACTTTATCTTTAATTAATAACCGAAGAATATGAAACGTGGTGCATTTTGTCATCTTCAACCTTAGCATGATAAATGTTAAACTTTTTCTTGCCACACAAGACCAAAAATTCAGTTCATTGCCAACGAATTCGTGTTGAAAAACGGACAACGTCTGGAATAACTTACAGCAGCACGGTTTTTGATTCTGCTCTGCAAAAATTCAGAACACATTCATCATTTCCTGAGCATAGAGTTGTTAGTGTTATTCTTGATTGAAAGTTTTCGGCAAAGATGCGATCAAATTTAGAATAAAATTATTTAAGACTTTCGACATGACAAACAAGTCGCTAATGCAAGTAACTCAATGTGCGCCCAGAAACAATTTTGATTTTAGTAATAATTTATGTTCAATATTTTAAAAGAAAAGAAAAGAAAAATTTTTTCTTTTTAAAATGTAACAAAATTTTAAAATGTTGAGAATGAAAAAGAGCGACTCAGGCAAAAATCGCTCTTTACAAGCTTATCTTGTAACAGCTTTTTGAGCTCGAATAATCAGCTCTCTTTAAAAACAAAGTTTGTATTCGCTTTGCAATTCACTCGAATCGAAATGTTCGAATTAGTGATTTTGAGTTTGCTTTTTCTTTATTTTGCAGTCAAATGGTTCGTACAAAGGCAAAACAAATTGCCGCCGGGTCCATGGGGCTTACCGCTTGTCGGCTATTATCCGTTCATTGGCAAAGATCCATTTGCTAAGATTCAACATTTGAGCGAGAAATACGGCGAAATAATGAGAATCAATTTATTGAACGAAGACTATTACTTTTTCAGCTCACTCGAAACGATAAACGAAGCTTTGATCAAGAAGGCAACTAATTTCATTGGTCGACCTTTTGATAAATTTAATTTAACGAGTCTCATTTATGCTGATCAAGCTATCCTCTCGATGGATGGAAGATTATGGGACTCGATGCACCCCTTTTTTCTCGGCGCATTTTCCCAAATCGGAGTAGGAAAATATGAATTCGAGCAGCGAATACACGGCCTATGTGATAAATTAGTTAAAAATATTTTCGCTTTTGACGGTAAACCATTTTACGCTTACAACTATTTGAAAAATCATGCGACAAATATGATCACATCGATTTTGTACTCGAAGCACTACGATTTAAATGACGCTGAATACGTTGAATTGTACGAAATCGGACATCTTTTGATAAAAGGCGGAATTCACTTAAATGGAATGCTAGTCGGGCCGCTATTTCATTTGCTTAAAATAATTGACAAAAAAACTTTAGAAGATTTCGCTAAAGCGAAGACAAAATTTATGAAATTTTTTTCGCGTATTTTACAGGAAAGACTGAATTCGAGTGATGAAGAACAGTATGACGATGTATTTCATTATTATTTAAAAGAAATGAATGGACCAAACAGAGACACTTTTACAGGTTAAATTTTTCATTCGATGAATTTTAGAATTTTTATTCACTTTTTGTAAACAGTTGAAACATTACTTCGCACCAGCGTAAATTTATACATCGACGGAAGCGACACAACATCAATTACGATTTATTTCGGTTTGATCATGATGGCGTGTCGAGACGATGTGCAGAGAAAAGTGCACGCAGAGATCAACGACATATTGGGCAAAGATCGAATGGTGTCGTTGCGAGATCGTCATTTGTTGAATTACACGAACGCGGTTATAGCCGAAATTCAGCGTTTTCTTTGCGTGGTTCCATTCGGCGTTGCGCACGCTAACCACCGTTAGTAGGACGCGTTAAAAAATTTTCAAACTTTATTTTTTAAACGTATTTAGGAGAGGATACCATAAGAGGATACCGAATACCGAAAAGATCGAATATTGTCATTAACATTTACAGACTTTCGCGTGATAAACGATTTTTTCAAAATCCTGAAAACTTTGACCCGCAAAATTTTTTAGACGAAAATGGTGCTTTTGTCAGCAAAGAAGCTAATATACCGTTTTCGACCGGCAAAAGAAGATGTATAGGAGCGAAACTAGCTGAAATGGAAATTTATCTGACGTTCATAACTTTAATGCAGAAATTTGAATGGAAATTTGCAAACGATAAGATTGCTGAAGTGAAAATCATCGATGGACTTGTGAGATGTTGTGGAGAATATGAAATTTGCGCAATTCCCTTGTAACTTTAGAACAAAATGTTTGCGAACACGAAACAAGATATAAAAATAGAAATTAATTGAAATTTTGAATAAAATTTTTATGCTTATCAGCAAATTGCTTTCGTTTCTCGATAAATCATATTTTCAAAGTGAATTTTTCAAAAAGAAAATGAAAAATTGTGCTCATTGCTTTTCAAATGTATTCAAATGAATAGATCACTCACGCTTAATCGTGTGCAAAAGCCGCTGCTTGTTTTCTCTTTGCAATATTTTGGCAGTGGTATACTCTGCTCGAATTGAAATAAATTTTGGGCGTCGTATTTGCACTTCACGTGCTTTAAAAACGGCAGCGCATTAGCATAAAATCGACTTAAGTGAAAGTCTTCGTCTATGTAATTCGGATAAGTGAAGCCAGTGCTCATAAAATTGGTTTCGTTGATAAATTTCTCTGCCAAATCGAGTAAGTCAACGTTATTGAATAGAATGATTTCGATGAAGTACAAATCGTTGTCGTGAATGAATGAGGCTTGTTTACGAACCTTGTTAATCTCACCACCCCATTGTATAAACGAAAATAATATTTCATCCGATTGCTCCAAAAGATTTTCAATGACGTTAAAAAATTTGTTCGCTTCTGATTCGGCTAATTGTCTCCTTACGTAAAATGACTTCGATTTTACGAAATTTTTATATTTTTCCGAAGTGACCGCGAGTTCGTCCATGATATCAATATATTTCGCTGACTTCAAGTAATGCTGAACATTGTCGCTAAATTTAAAATGTGTGCTAAGCCAATCGCCTAAAAATTTTCGCTGAACACTGTCCTCAGTATCGACAATAGCTTTAAGTACTACAATGCCTCTTGCGATTATTACCATCGATGTGATTGATTCATCGCTATTTTGAGCAAAATTTTGATATCTTTCAAAAAACTCTTTGAAGTCGTCAAATTTAAATAAAAATTGGTGAAAATCAAGCTCGTGTTTCATGTGAAAAACTTTGAATGTAAATTCGGTGATCACGCCAAAACTACCTCCGCCTGCGCCTCGCAACGCTCTGAATAAATCGTTGTTTTCAAGCTCATTCGCGATTAAAACTTCGCCATCGGCGTTGATCACAGTCATTTCTACAATATTCTGAACAAGGAGGCCGTGCTTGCGAGCAAAAAAGCCCCATCCTCCTCCCAACGCGAAACCTCCAATTCCAACTGTTGGAAAAACTCCTACTGCTAATCCATATTGAAAATGTTGATTAATATGCTTGAAAGCATCTCCGATTCTCACTCCTGCTCCTATGCTTGCCCTCATTTTCTTTTGATCAACTGATATCTTGTTGAAATTAACTAAATCGATCACATATTCGCCTCTATGAGAATAATTTTCATAGGAATGACCGCCACTTTTGATTGCAAATCGGCAATTAGATCGCTTAAGACACTTTAAAACGATTCGAACTTCACGCGAATTGCCTGGAGTGAAGTAACCAGTTGGCTTCTCTTTGTGTCGAAAGCAGTAAGGTGTGTAAAAGTTTTTATATTCTTCACTGTTCGATGTAATTAATCCGATGTTAAGATTGAATTCAGCCATACAGTGATGCAAAACTTCATGATCACAAGCTATAAAAATTTTGAATTTCTTTTAACATTAAAAGTGAAAATGTTGACACGCAATTAGATTTTAAAAACAAAAATTCAATTAATAGTGTCACAGAATAATTGAATAAATAATTGTCTCGCTTTAGAAAATTTTGTGCTGCTTTACCTGCTTTTCATCGTATTCAACGCTAGCTTAAATAAAATTCAAATCTTACCTTTTGTATAAAAATTTGATTGTAATGAGAAGAGAAAAAATGTGAAAAAATAATTCAAAATGAACATCGAATACATTTTTACTTTTAATTGAAATTCATTTTTTTCATTTCAAAAATTCAAAACTTATGAAGAGAATCAGTTTGAGCAAATACAAAGATTCGGTTCACCGCTTTTATATTTGTTTGAACAAATGATAAAAAAGCTTATCTTTCAAACTAAAGAACGTCAAAACATAGGTACTTCATGTTCATTTGAAAAAAGGAAAAGATAATGTTTAAACATAGTGAAACTCTTTCTTTTTAATTGAACTGAGTGTACAACAAACAAGTTCCATCTTTAGCGCAGTTTTCATTGGAAAGAACTGTTTTAACAGCTGTCATTTTAAATATGATCTAACAAAATGTGATAAAAAAGATGATATACGAGCATTTTTCCTTCAAAAGCTGAAAGAATTTTTCGATCAGCTTTTGTTGCCTACAGCTCAAATTTTTTTTCTATATAATCCATATAAAAGCGGAATATTAAATGCGAATTAATTAAAAACATTTTGGCAAGAGGTGTACTTTGGTATTAAGTAACACACTCACTTCTTCAGAATGAGCTAAATCGTTAAATTTTTGCTTTGAAATTTCAAGTTTTTTGTAAAATTTGTGATTGAATTTTTTAATAATAGAAAGGAAGTAACGAGACAGTTAAAAAAAATTTTATCACTTTTACAACCCTCTTCATTGAAAATTGTCGTTTCAAAAAGTTATTTTGGTTTGATAATGCAATTGTTTTATCTTAAATAGACTTAAATAGATAGTAACAYACRCTTTGTATAATAAATGTTTTATACAATCGCTTATTAAAATTCTTGCATATTCTTTTCATGTGTGTTTTCTAGTCAAAAATCTAAATCTAGCTAACATGCAAGCGAATATTATTTGACATTGTGCGCTTTATGACGTTTTTAAGTCTACCCCCTTCGAAACTTTCTGTACTTTGTATACTTACAATCAAAAAAAAGAGGAACTTTCAATTTCGGCGGACAGTATTCTTAAAAATATTTTGCAAATTGTGTATGAAATTTTCAGCTTTTTTATCACTAGAGAAATACGCACAAATGTATTTACAGTGTTTATGAGATGCATCGATTATTAAATGAGCGACGTTGTCATCAGACTTACAGAAACGTTTCTTATGTTTAGCCGTAAGCAATTGAAGTCGAAATAAAATTCTCTTCAGGTGTGTCGTCAGACATTAAAAGTGGTCCATTTTTGACAGAAAGTATAAATCGAGGTTGAAATTATTTAGACGTTTAAATAGTTTCAATTTTATTATAAATGAATGATAACAATGAATTTAAAATATTTCTTTATAAACATGATGAAAAAGGCGATTTTTAAACAATTTTATTGTTATGCTGGTAAAGCGGGTGTTTTTATGTGAAAGAATGTTTTCAAACATCAATAAGCTCGTTTTTCACATTTTCTAAACATATTTAAGCTTTTTCTTTAAGCTAAACAAATTTAAGCATTTCAATCGTTATTAAAATTTAACATTTAACGATCAGATCTCTTTCATTTTAAACTATTTTGTCACAATTAGAGATTTCATTACTCGTTTTCTTCTCAGATTCAAGCAATATCTTCATTTCTTTCTGACTCGAAATATCGTCACTCATAGACGAACTTGCTCCAGCTATTGACATTTTGATGAAAACTTGTTTTAGTAAAATCAAGCAGATCTGTAAAAGAAAAATGAGTAAAACGTCAATTTATCATATTCGGAGACCATTGCAAACGAGATGCCAGCTACAATGACTGTCGATTTTGGAAAGTGTAAATACTGTGTCAGAATTCCACCCATCACAGGACCCGTTATGTCTCTGTTTAACAAGAATATTAGAGAAAAGTCGCTGAATAGATTATTACCCTAAAGACCAAAAAAATGCCCACAAGCCGTTAATCAGTCCGTAAACTCTTGTGTCAGCAACGAATCCTCGTTTAACAGTTAGAGTCAATATTTCTTCGAAAGAGTACAACACCGTTAATGAGGTGCCGATTCCAAACGATGCCATTGAAATCGCTGTCAGCAGTTCAGTCGTATTTAGTGGAATGAAAGGGGCTGGCCCGAGAAACAGAATTCCAGCGATGCACAAAATCAAACCGAGTATTGTCACAGTGCACTTGTGAGAGTTCAAATTGATTGCACTAGCTGAAAAATTAGTAAATGTAAGCCCTAAAGTTAAAATAAAGAACAAAATTCCGACGTATTCTTCTTTAAATTTTTTGTTGTTTAAATGGATTGCGAGCGATGAATTCAGAAAGCCGTGATTATTGGCCGCAATGAACACTACTACACAAACGACTAGAATTTCGAATTTTGTCAAAAGTTTTGCGTAAGTCAATTTTGTTTCGCCTGTTTCGGACACAGTTTCTATAAAAGAAAACTTAAGATAACACAACTAACATAAAAATTTTCATCTACCTGCTTCTTTTGGAACTGAATACCAGCAAATAGGAAAGTTGACGAGAAAAATGATTCCGATAACGTAGAAAGGTAACTCATAACCACCAATCGCGTAGAGACCAGCGCCAATCAATGAGCAAAAGCCCATTCCTGCCGATACGGCGACTTTGTTCAAAGCGAATATTGCTGTCGTATGTTCGGGAAACATTTGATTCAAGTAAGTCGGCACAGCGATGCCTATTGAACCGCCACCTATTCCTTCGAATATTCTTGTAGCAATGCAAAGCGTAATAAATGTATTTGCGTTATTGATGTGACTAAGAAAACCAAAAATAAAAGCGGAAGCGCTGCAAACAATAAATCCGGAAAGTAGCAAAATTTTCACACTAGTGAATGACACCATTTTGCCAACTATTGGCATTACCACTGCCAATGTGAGCGCGTAACTGGAAATAATTAAACCGACTGTGGTTACTTTCACACCTTTTTTAGCCGCGACTATTGGAAAGAATGATGCTACCACACCATAAGTTGAGTAGTTCACTGTGCTTGCCAAAAGCAATGAAATCAAAGCGATTTTCTTCTGCCACGGTAATTTTTTCAGCTTCGCGAAAATTGTGTCTTCTAACATTTTTGCTTTCGATGCTACTATGCTTAGGATGTTTACTATGAATGAGAAATTTTTAGGGATATTAAAATTACAGTCAATTTCAATTCATTTAACATTTTTGTCAAAACCATTAATAGAAGGCGATGTTCCTCTTCGAGTTTGTCAAAACTATTAACACTTTTGTCACTTTATTTAATAACAACAATCGATTTTTACGCTTATTGATTAAATTGCCAAATTCGATGAAATTTTACTCAAATATACCATAATGTTAGTTATATAAAACTTAAAACTTATCATCGAAGATAAATAAAGTTTTAACTAAAATTAATCGAGAAAAGGAGAAAAGATCGATGGTACGAACGATCGACACACATTGACGAAGTTTAATGACATTTAAAGCCTTGACATTTAAAAAAATATTAATTTTATGCTTCTGAGCTCTTTGACTTTGTAGGAGAAACCTTTAACTTTTGACTAAAAATGAATTTTATTTTTTCAAACAAATTATTTAACATCAATTAGATCTCGAAATTATCATATTATTCAAAATAATTGTTTCTTTCATTCAAAAATTTCTGATCTAATTAATGCAAAGTCATTTGTTTGAAAAAATCTCATTGAAATCGAAATTGTAAAGTTCAAGATTTTCGCTTATAAACTCCAAAAGTTCAAAATTTAAAATTAAAAATTTTTTAAATGTCATGGTTTGAACTTAAAACTTTGTCAATATGTAAGCTTGACGCTCCGTTTTTATGGTCGAGCTCTTTGTTTCATCTCGATTAAATTTGATTAAAACTTTTAAAAAATTTTATACTCTCCAAACTGAATTTTCACAAATATTCTACTTTTTCTAAATTTTCAATTTTTTGTCTTTCGAGCTCAATTATTTCGTAAATGTACTAGATTCGAACAATATTTTATTTAAGTTTAGCTAAACTAACAAAAGGTACCTAAAATTAAAATTTCTAAAACAAAGCAATCTAAATCAATTTCAGTACTACTTTGTTCAAAACAAATCTTATATTCTACAGAATTAATTTTAGAGCTCATTGATACAGATGAAGGCGATATTAATGTACTTGCGGATAATTATGAGTTCTTTGTGATTTTAAAAGGCGGTTTTAGAAAATTTTCGCAACATGAATTATTGTTAAAGGAAGCTAATCTGAAATTGTCTCGTTTGATTAAAATCGGTGAACACAATTATTCGATCATTGAGGCAGTAAAACAATGAATTGAATTATAAATTGTAAATGAAGAAATCAATCCATATTGACATGTATAATAAATACAAATTTCGTAAATCTACTAAATTGGAACAAATTTTTTTAAGTTCTATTTTATTTAACCACAACAAATGATAATAATTTTTAAACATCTTTAAGCTATTTTAAGGTAAAAAGTATAATTAAAACATTTATCACAAGCTTAGGTGATAAAGGAATTATTTTCAAGCTACAAACGAATAAATGATAAAGTTTTAAATTTATAAATTCAAATCGCGAATTTTGTGTTAAACAACAAATATTGAAAATGAAAATGAAGCAAATATCGCTTACCTATTATGATGATCAGTAAGGGAATGCGAGAAGAATAAAAAATTTAGTCACTTAAAAATTTATTTGAAATAAAAGAACGAAAATTATCGAAATTTGAAAAATAAAAGCTTTACTGTATAAACCATTTGAATAAAGCGAATTTCGTATTTTTATATGAAAGATAAAGCTGATCTTTTAGTTAACACACATGATTCAGCTTGATTTTTTAATTTTTAAACGAACCAAACGTAAATACATAAATTCATAAAAAATACATTTCAATACAAACAACACCTAACATAATAAAAACAATGTATAAATAATGCATAGAACACACTACGCACAAAATTCTAGCTACATACACACATCGGGGTTCAAAAATTTAAAATCTGTGTCAGTGACGAAGAAACTGACATCAAGTGGATAGCTGCCAATATTGAGGAAACAACGTTCCTTCTCTCCGCAGTATTTGTGGGTAATTATTGAATTAGATTAAGATTTTAATTAGCTTTATTTTGAACTTTCGGACAAAGTAAGTGCATAAAATGAGCTCGATGAAAATTCTTAATGTGAATTTAATGTGTTAAAATAAAAAATTTTAGCATCATTTAAATAATTATAATCGTTTTAAAGCAAAATTTCGTATTTATTAATGAAACTATTTTGCTGAACTATTATGTTCAAGAAATAAATTTAAGAGAGATCAAGTTAAACGTCATCTTAAAAAATCATCTGAATTAATAAGAATTTTATGAAAGAAAAATGTTTTGAGTACGTACATTACAAACATATTAATACGTAAAATCGAATAGAACTCGCCTTTTTGTATATTTAACAAATGATTCAGCTTGTTTATAAATCAATAAATTTATAAACAAAAATTACAAAAAATCATAAAAATTGTTCAAATGAGCGAAAAACTTTTTAATTTGGATCGATTCTATAAGGATTAAAGCTTATTACATCAAATGAGCATATTTGAGTAAAGACGCCTTTCGCTAGAATTTAAATTTTTTAAGATTTTTAAAAAAATTAAAGTAAAATTGATAAAATCAACAGCAAATGTTTTTCTTTGTTTAAAAATTGTTTGCGATTAATTTTAGACCATATAAGAGAATATTTTCAGCGTTATTTATCAATAAAACAACGATTTTATTTATGCGTCACGATTGATTTTAAAACGGTGTTAAAAACACAATAGACATAATAAAACAAAGTATAAATAATTCATCGATATAAAGTTGACACAAATTAAAGCATGAATCGAGTCTACAACTAAGAGCGGAGCAGAATACCGCAAATGAGACAAGAAAATGTCTCAACCACAACAGCCTCAAATAAGTGAAATTTTATATTAAAAAATATGAATAATAAAAAGATTTAAAAAATTGTTTATCGACAATGTATTTTGTTAATTTTTTATGTTTATTTATTTATTTATTTATTTATTTTTGCTTTGTAAATTATTTCGTGTCCTGGCTCTTTTTCGAGCTTCTTTTTAGACCGAGTCCGAATTCATTACAATTTAAAATTTAAGATTCAATTCATTGTTTTATTGCCTCGATGATCGAATAATTGTGTTCACCAATTTTAATCAAACGAGACAACTTCAGATTAACTTGCTTTAGCAATAATTCATATT
>NCKU01003012.1:0-16632 GCA_003675995.1 Dinothrombium tinctorium | reverse complement strand
AATTAACTATTGAAATTCAAATATTAAATTTTTAATAAGTTCATCATTTATCATGTAAATAGAAGAAATTTGGTATTCATATTCTTTATGCATATTAATCTGCATTTCACAAAATTATTTAAACAATGCCTTTAATTCCGTGGAGAAAAATTATGTTTCTTCATTCTTAAACTCCAAGTGATTTTTAAATTTTTCATTGCATTCATTATGAGTTTTTAATGAAAATCGAGCAGAAGATGGGAATTTTAGCATTTAAAACAATAATGAGTTAAATTTTACGGAAAGAATATTTATGAAATTATGAAAATGAAGTGAGTGAGAAAAATTTTCGACAAATCCTAAGTTTTCATTATTCGATTTGCATCCTCATATTTTTTTCATTAAAAATTTCAACAAATTAAATGTAACCCATTTCAGTTATTTCACTCCTTTTTAGTTTGGAGTCGTCACTCACGAAATTGGACATGTGATTGGCTTTTATCACGAGCAGAGTAGATCTGATCGCGACATTGCAATTCATATCAACTGGGAAAATGTCGAAAAAAAGTTTACTCTACAATTTGAACGAGAAATTGACATAAATTATAACGTTGGATATGATTATACATCAATCATGCAGTATCCTTCTTGGGTGAGCTTCGAGCAAATTTTAATTTCTGAGTTTCTCTAAAAGTTCGTTAATTTAATGTTCGTGTTATATTAAGTTTCAAACATGCTTAATTCTGTTCATTAAACTTTTTCTGTAACTTTTAATGTAAACAAGAGACAAAGTTGAATTCAACTTTGAAGCGTTGACATACATCGCTAATTAACTTTATTCACATAGCACGAAGTTAATTTGAAATTTTTTCCTTTCGAATTTATTAGAAACAAGCACAAAATGTTTTTACTTTGAAAAAATGATGAACAAGTTTCTTATTCTTTCATGCTTATGCAGATTGCTTCTATGCTCATTCACTGAACAATAATTTCAAATTACGACAAAGTTTAGAAAAAATTTTTCTTTCCGTATTTGACTTTTCGTTTTCTTTTGCATCAAATCTTCGTGCATTTTGCAGGCTTTCAGCAAAGCTCCGTTCGAAAAGAATTCGGTTGTTACATTGGATCCGAGATACCAGCGTTTACTAGCGAAGAATAACGGGCTGAGTTTTCGCGATAAGAAAATTGCGAATCATTTATACGCTTGCAATAGTAAGTTTAATACTGTAATTTGCGTTAATACAAATTTTTTTAAACGAAACTGTTTAACAGATAGAGAATAAAGGCGAATGCTTTACAGAAACATTTTTGAGTTTAACACATAAACAGAATATACAAAGAATAAGTGTGTGTTTAAACATTTTATTGAATGCCACGCTAATAACTGATTCTGATGCAAACAGCTTCTTCCTCTGCGATTTATAGATTTTCGAGAGTATAATTATAGATTTAATAAGAGTAAATATTTTTAAAAAACTGAGTGAAGCACAAGTGAATATTCAAAATATACCAAGACGTTATAGACTTTGTCTAAATTCTTTAACGTCTCCATTATCTGCTCACGTGTAATAAAAAACACATTTTCTTTATGAATCGAAAGTGATGTTTAAAAATGAGATAAAAATCGGTAAAAATGTATAATTTTTGAAACTCAACAAAATAAAACTAACAATTGTACGTTTTTGGTTAAGAATTTAGTTACGAGATATTTGGCGTAACAAAGACTGAAGCTAGTAAATATTTTAAAGTTAAAAGTATTCTAAAGGATATATTGAATTTAAATCTACAAAAATTTATTGCTTTTTGAATAGAATGGAATTGAATAAGTGAAAATCTTAGACAATTTAAATATTGATCATATTGTATTTGAAATCCATTTTTCATTCAAATGCGACTTTACTTTGGAATTATATCAAACTTTGTTTAAGTTTTAGAATTTTTTACTTCGGAAAAAATTTCCTCAATTTAAAATTTAAATATAAAGTAAAATGTTTTAAGAATTTTTTTTCGTTGAATTGAAAAAAAAAGAAAATATTAACGATTTAACTACGCTTCGATTTCAGAAAAGAAAAATGTTTTTTGATGTTTAAATTATTCAAAAATGATGAAAATTGTTTTAAACTTATCAAATGTGAGCGAAGATAAAAATAGTGAATAAAAGCGATGCGAATGAAAAAGTATAGAGAAAAGAAAATAATGGTTTTAAAACGAAATCGCGGAGCATAAGCACTATTTTTCTCGAATTAACTTTGATCGAACGCAGAAATGAGTGAGCATATTGCATAAGAGCGTGTGCGAGACGAATAAAGCGTGAAAATCCCTTTTGAAATTTATGCAAATTCCGAATGAATTTTTTGGTGAGAGCGAAGCGAGAAAGCATTTTTCGCACCACGCCATGCATTTTCCTCAAAAAATCATTTTCTTGTCACAAACACATCTTTGGCAATTTCGTCTTATTTATAATCACCATATTTTCAATGCGATTTTTTGCAAATATAACCACAATCTTTAAGAAAGTATGCAAACGAAAAGCGATTTGAGAGAAAAATCGTTATCCGTTTTGAATATGATTTATGTTTACTTCGCAGCGATAAAGCATTAAAAGCTTGTGTATGTGTACACTGTGTGTGCTTTAAGAATCTACGCTAACTCAAAGACTTTTTGAAGACAAAATCGACTATTTCTACTCTCGAACACTGAACTTTTGCCTGCTTCAATTTTTTACACAAATGTTAAACTTATGAAATGAAACGTCTGTATATTTACCTTGTTTTTTTGTAGAAAATTGTCCAAATCGGAAAACTACCGAATGTTTAAACGAAGGATACTTAAAACCATACCGAAATGATGGCAGACAGTGTGAATGCGAGTGTCCACCGACCACCACTGGTAAATTTTGCGAGACACTTGTAAAAGAAAATTATTACGATGCAATCGAACCGCTGCCTTGCGGTGGTAATATCACTCAAGAGGGCTATATCGAGACGCCTGATTATCCGCAGAGACTCTGGCCGAAGCAAAGTTGCACATGGATCGTAATGGTGGGTAAAAACCACAGTAAAATTTGAAATTAAGCTTACTCGATGTTTTTGAAACGATTAATTCGTACGCAGGCACCGAGTGAAAAAGTGATTCGTCTGACTTTCGAAGGTTTCGAATTCGCACCTCGGCTTTATTTGCCACAAACTAAAGCACACAAAAAGTGTGTCAACGAAACCGTTGAAGTGCGTCTCACGAATAAATACAGCGGTAGCATTTACTGCGGTAACGACATCACCGAAGGCACAGAGATGATTTCGGAAGGTCCAGAGGCAATCATAATTATAATCGCTGACAAGCACATGATTGGAAAAGGATTGCGTGCTAAAATTGAATTTATTAAGAAAAAATCAAAGAACATTTGGGATCTTTGGGAAAAGGTTTCAGGCTAACGCTTCGGGTCTCGCAAGCGATGAAACACATCGAAAAACGAAATCATTGCTTTTTGAGGCACATGCTTTTCATTTCGTTTTAGAAGGCTAATTTTCACGGAGATTTTATTTTATCGCTGTTCAAAATGTTCTTAAATTTCCTAGTTGTTTTCTTTGTGATTTTAAAGCGAAGTAAGTAAACGTTTAATGTAGTGAAAGTAAGATAAAGTGAGAAAGAAAACTTCTAATACTGTGTTCGAACGGAAATTTTCAACTGTTTGGTGACCGAAAAATCCGACTCCGCCTTTATTTTCGAGAAGAAATTATTGACGTAATCCGAATGTGACAACTTTTTCTTTGCTTTGCATTTTTTTCTGTTTACACATCAATTTATTTGATTTGTTCAACAAATTATATTTGTTTTGTCTTTGTGATGTTCACCATTTTTTGCTTAATAAATGTTAAGTGATACAAATATTTACTCGTTTTTGACCAAAAAACGATTCGATTTGAAAATGAGGCGAACGAAGCATTTTAGTTTGCTGGCTGTTTTAAATTTGCGATCTTTTCTTTTTTTCGTTCGACAGACGAAAAATCTTTTATTTTTTACCATCTAAGAGGCACGCTTTTTAGGTGTGAATGATCGATGTTGACCAAAGAAGAATGCCAAAAAGGAAATGCTATGGAAGTAACGCCTCCGATGTCAGTGAAAATTTTATTAACAATCGGTAGATCATTAGTTAAAGATCAAAAGCCTCGAAGGGCTGAACTTGGCGGACCATGTGGTTAGTAGTTATAGGCCGAAATAGTTCACTTTGAAGCACATGGAAGACTTCAAATATTTTTGTTATTATTGTTTTGTAAATTATGATGAAGCACATTGGCTATTAATAAATTAACAAAATCTTTCTAGAAAGGTCAAAAATTCAAGTGCGCTTATGTTTAATTTACGCCACTGTTATGTAGAAAAAAAAAACGGATTGTCAAAGAATCATCAAACCATTTTACTTCAAATTAAAAACCTTTTTCTTCAAGCTCATTTAAAGGTAAATAAAAAAAGTTGTGTGAACAAAATAACCAAAGTTTTTGTATCGATCTCCAAATGCGCTTGATGGAATAAGCAACTTTTATGAAGTAAAATGGTGTTAGTTTGAGGATTCTAGGTCTCTCCATTTTTTCTCTAGAAATGAGTTGCGTAAAATCTACATAGAGCACCTGAATTATATTATCTTTTCTGTGACATTTGAAAATTTTCTTTTCATAAAATGAACATCATAACAATTTTAAACAAAATTTAATTAAAAAGATTAGTGTCTTTTATCATTTTTATCAGCTGACCCATTTTGACCTTTAGCACATAATGGTACGGTTTTTCGAAGTTATGCCCATTAGCACTCTTGATCTAATCTTTGAGATCTATCAAACGGCATTGATTATTTTAACTATCACTCGTAGGCAATTCTTGGCATACACCTTTGCATATAAATTCAAAATTCAACATATAGTGTGATATGATTTTTAGCTGCTATATCACAAATGATTGCGAGCTATTTATATATGAATATATTAATTCGTATATTAGATCTGTTTAAAAAAATCAACCAAAAGCTCGATAAAATAGTGCTTTTGAGAAGCGCTTTTAGCTTAAACGCTTTTGGTTCAAATCCATATTTGCCAATTTTATTTTGTTGTTAATTTTAACCTATGTCGAAATTGCTTCTCTAGAAAGAGCAATTAAAATCAAGCAGTTAAAAATCACATCCTTTTTATAGCTTCACGTAAAGAATTTGTACGCAAAATTTGGTCCAAATCAGTCATTCGCATCTAAAAAGTGTGCTTGTCAATTTTTTTCTCTCTCATTCTAACTTGTTATGTTTATCCATTGATAATTTTTCAATCAAACATAATTGTTTGATGTATTCATTTTCATAATACAATCATGAAAGAAAAAAAAATTATTTTTATCCAGAGAATTGCTTATGAAACAAAGTATAAATAATAACATGAAAAACTTTGCAAAATTGGCTCTCAAACACTTAATGTGCTTACACTTTCACTTTTGAAGTTGAATAGGTATTTGTTAATATTAATGTTCAGTTTCCGAAAAGAAAATCATCCGAAAATTCGTGAAGTGTTTACAAAAGTCTGAGTGGTTGAAATCTTGATACTGACTTTATTGTAACTACAAATGAACGAAATCAGACAAAAAATGAAGAAACAATATTTTTATCAACTTTATTTTGGCAAAAACATGAAAAAAATCTGTTTTCTTTCGCGTCGAAAAATAAACAAAATGCACGTAAATTAATGCAATGCAACTGCGTTTAGTACAATCGCAAATCTGGAGAAGAATATCAAAATATTTGCGTAATGTGAATCGCAGACGTCTGGAAATTGTGTAACGTCAGAATGCTCATCATGAGCTTATTTGAGCATATACCATCTTCAAGTAGTGAGCGAAAGCAAAAAGCAAAATTAAGAAACATGTTTGATTCCGTCACTAGTTTGGTAAATTGCATTAGATGAAAAGAAAAAAATAGATAAAAAGTTTCCAACTTTATTAAGAAGTACTGCATCTCCGTTAAGAGCTTATTTCTAACTCATAAATGAAGTGTTCGAATTTCATCATAAATTGCAGCACACATTTAAGTTTTTTTGATAAATATTTGTGTTATTGCTATTTTAGAAAAAAAAGTTATTCTCATGACGAAAAAGCAAAACAATATTCAGAATTTTCAATTTTTTTTTTACTTTCTATAATTAGATGCAAAGCGTTAATTTTAAAAATTTAAATAAAATATTTTTTCAATTTAAAAAATTCAGTATCATCTTTTTGAAATTAAATGTATTTAAAGCATGTCAATGAAATACGCGTCATTTTCGATAAAAGAAAAATTGAATTTAAAAATACTCTAATTACAAGCAAATAAAACTTTTCATTTGTTTTATCAAGCAATAACGGGTAAATATTACATCATTTATTTTAATATTGAGTTGAATTGACAAGAGGTAACATTGTTTGTCTGTTGTGATTGCGATGAATTAGTTTAATGAAAAATGAAAAAATCAACAATTGTAATTCAGCTATTTTTCAAAGAGTCACCTAAAGGTTATGACGCGCATTTCATTGACATGCTTTAAATATTGAAATTTTAAACCTTAAATTTTTATTATGTTTGCATTATTAATCGTAAAGTCGTAAAGAAAATTAAAGTTTTATTTAGAAAATAAGCTTATAATTTTGAAAAATTGACTCAATCTGCCTTTTTAAGAACTATTAATTATATTTGAAGCATATATTTTTTGAATATATGCATTATCATTGAAAAAAATTGTTTCTCCAACTTTATTATTAATAAATTTACCTTGAGCATATAAAATTTGATTTTAAAAAACTAAAAATTCATAAAACTAAAAACTCAGATTTAAATAATGAGACTTTTAAATGTTTTTAACTTACTGCATTCTTAAAAAATTATTTTATCGTCTTTTCATAATGATGAAGACGGAAAAAATGTTCAAACACAAGATCTAGACAAAAAAAGTTTTTATATTTTGTGAAGAATACGATATGCAAGAATAAAAATTATTTTGCATATAAGATATATATATGTATATATGTAGTTACATTTTAAAAACTCAATACGAGGATATAGATATAAAGACTTATAAAGATTTATAATAGTTTCACAGCTTACCACTATAATTATTCTGATAGAGTGACAGCCAAATTTTTATTTTTTCTATTAAAAATTTGTTTTTATAAGATAATATGCTCTTTGTAAAATTACTTTAAGTTTAAATCATGACTTTTTTGCAAAGAAGACATAGACAAATTAAAATTATTGTTTAAAGAATATAAAAAAAGTGAATTTAGAATAAAAACAACTGCCTCAACTAATGAAAAAGCAACAATTTTGCTACATTTGTCAAGATTCGATGCAATTCACTATCTTCACTCATGCAAGATACAAAAGTACAGTTTCGGAAAAAATGTTTGTCCCGGATCGATCTTTTAGTGTAACATCACTTAGAAATGTATCAATTTTAATCAGCGTTCGCAACTAAATTAAAAACGCTTTTAAAGTTAAAACTCAACAATTTGCTCAAATAAGCAGGTTTTCGTTTCCTTTTTTTCCAAAACTCACTTTACAAATGTGCATTTAACGTGTGCAAATAAGAGCATTGATTGTGATTTGCTGTGGTTCATTAAGAATCACGAATTATCGTTTGTTTGTTAAACGACACTTCTGTGCCATCTTTAAGTTTTTTCAATTCAACTCACTGTTCTTTCTTTTCTTTCAAAGGTAAGATCAGAAATTGATTGTATCGATAAAATTTCGCTTTTAATGGTATTTATTTATAAAATAATTAAAATTAATTATAATTTAATTATTAAAAATAATTTTAAATTGAGAGACGGCGCTTAGTCAGCATCTCTCCATCAATTATCACAGGGACAAACATTTTCTTCCGAAACTGTACCACACTTGAAAGTTCGATATTGAGCTGTTTTGTCCTGTAACTCCTCAAAACAATCGGTCTTTTTGTTTCCATTGAAGCTTTTGTTCAGAATTTTAAAGCTTTATTATTTTATTATCTATTATTTGTTTGAAACTATCAAAATAATTTTCATTAACAAAATTATTTCGTCATAATTTCCAAAATTAAATATTTGTCTAAATATTTTAAGTTTAAAAAATATATCACCGTATGACCCTTTATTGACTTTTAAAATCTGAATTCAATCTAAAAAAGTCGAATTTTAAAGCAAAATTTCTCCAAAAATTTCTTTTTTGAAATCAGTTATTCAGCTTTTTCAATGTTCATATAACGCCTCTATTCTCATGTATTATTCTCTTTGTTTTTATTTCCTAATATTTCGAAATTTGGAACGATATTAACAATATTTATCGACTTTTTTGACGAAAATTTTTGTTAAAAAGCACAAGCATCTGAGGTTTAACCAAAATAAATGCATTTATTTTACTTCTATCATCAATAAAAATTTTAAATTTTAAATAAAATATTGTAAAAAAATTTAGAAAAGCGATTTTTCAAAAACTGATTCCAACTTCTTTTAAAACGAAAAGAACAAAATGTAATTAAAAAAGAAACTTAAGCTTGATTTTAAAAAAGTGGCAAATATAAAGTCAAAATAATTATTTTTGAGTAACTCTTTACAATTTTTTAATTAACAGTTTTAATAATGCTGCAAACTTTCTTTGCTCTTTTGAACAAACTAAATATTTAACTCTTAAGTGTTTAGCAAAAAATCGTCGAAAGATTACTAATTTTAAATAAAGGAAAGCAATGAGAAATAATTGAATTAGACAAATGCAATATTAATTTGGAAATAAAAAAAATTTAGAAGTAAAGCAGGCTTTACTGGAAATGAAACATTTTTTGTGCAGTGTTCTATTCATAATTAATGAGCTTATTCCAAAGGATGATTCTATTTTTGGAACTCGTCACTAAGAAACCTGTGCAAATTGCAAGATTAAGTCACGAGTTATAAAATTCTCAATAGACACAATCTTATAAAATTGAATTTCACCACTTACAGGCTAAAAGAATATCAAATTTTCATTTGAGAAATATTTTAAATGCCAGAAACTTGAGAACCATAAGTTGCTTCAAATATTACTTGTAACCAAATTATAGATTAGGTCACAAAAAAAAAATCAATGGAACTGGCTTAAAAGAGAGTGGATTTAAAAAATATAAAATCAATTTCTCAAGCAAAATCATTTTCCTATGTTTTTTATCTTCTTATCTGTTCATACATCTGTCGAAATTTGTCGAAAAAAAATGAAATATTTGAATTTTTCGTATCTCATTTAGTAAACAATGTACGGGTAATGTTCTACTTTTTTAGCAGTAAATAAAATCATATTCTGAAAGTTGGTTTAATTTACACAAAAATTATTTTTAATTTTCAAAATTAACTATCCCAATGTTTCAATCAATAAATTTGACGATCATAAAAAAGTGAAAATTGAATTTTTTACAGATAATAATCTCTTATGATGTCGCGAGGATATTTTTTGACGGATTTTTCCGTGATCCTTAATTTATCCTGATTTGAGTTTCGAAGCGAAACCCTAAGCGTGAAGTTTCGAGTTTCATGTTAAACTGGGAGCTTAAACTTTGATCGATTTAGTAATTTATTTGGTTTCTTTTCTCCTCGATTCAATCGAAGCCCTTTTTGGACAAAATAAAAATCTCGTTTTTATAAAACTGAAGATTGCATGGGAAAAATTATTTTTATTTGCATAAATTAGATTCATCCTTTAAAAGATTGCTCAAAATATAATGGCAGAAGTGAAAGCAAAATTAATGTGAGTGTTCTTCGTGAGCGTAAAATATGTGAATTCAAAAGAAAAAACATTGTTTTCGCTAAAATTATTATAAATGAGCATCAAACAAGAGTTTCCAGTTTTCAAATTTCGAGTTTGGTTTTCGTGCAAAAAAATAAATCACTGATTTTGTAAACAAAAATAAGGTGAGAGTAAGTAAGAAAAATAAGCGCGAAGAGAAACTCGCATTTCGGATTTTCGAAAATTCTAAATATGAAATGTGATTCGATTGTGTGAATTTAGCAATCTTGCAGCCATAATTTATTCACTTGAATTCGCATTTTTCTCTCGAAACTGGACACATTTCCAAAAAAGGTGTTGTGTGTGTCAACCGCTGAGAAAAAGCTTTTCCTTTGCGCCGATATTTGAAAATTTTTACTGCTCAAAAGCGAAAAGCGTGAGCAGAGAAAGAAAAAATGATGTATCGATGTTTCTAAGTCGGCAGATACATTTGGTGGTCAAACATAGAAACTGTGGGAAAAAAGCGATTTGAAAAAGGCTAGCGAAGAAAAACGATCTTTTTGACAGCTTCTTTGTTCAAAACGACAATAGCCTGCATTCGCTTCGCGAGCATCGTTTTAAATCTGTTTTTCATATTTGAATTTTTGTGAAAAACGCATAAAACACAAAATGGGCTCAACTTTCAACAGTCAAGCGTTTTTGAAAATTTAAACCTCAGTAAAGCAATTCGGCGTGCAGAATCAAAAATCAACCATTTATCTCACTAAGTTTTGAATACTAAACTCGATCATTGCGAAAAAAAATTACATCAAATTGTTTCTCTTGAATAGATTCTTAATAGAATAAGAATTAATAATATATACAATCAAATTAGAAAAAAAAAATTATAATTAAGTAAGCCAATTTAAAAATTTTTTGCTTAATTTTTAATTTTTAATGCATTCCGATTTATTAAAATACGAAAAACAAATGAAAGACTTTTTTTGACTTTTCCCGAAACTCTATGAAAGGAATTTACGTTGAGACTAAAGACAAAAATCTGCTTTTTTCTCAATAAATCGCGCGTTTGTTGCTTTTTTCATCTTTTTTCTCGAGTCGATCACTAGTGCCATATTTTTTTGACAGTAATTACGCGAAGAACTTTTCACATATGTTCGCAACGTATGAAATGGACGCTAGTTTTTTGATCGCTCGAATATTATTGTATTTGTATCAAATTCGTATGAAATAAACTACGTTTTACAAGCGCTGAGCTCGTTTTGAACCATCTGTATTATCGTCGTTGTTAACATGTTAATATCAAGCTGAAAGTCATTCTCTGTGAAAAACAGGCAACGGTATTAGAAGAAAACAAAATAACTTTTTCGATTTCGACAAAGCAATAAGGGAAGTTCGTAGACGTGCAAAACTCACTTGATCAGAAAAATGCGCCACAATATAATTCAAAGCTTTTTTTTTGTTTGATGACATAAAAATCGATTTCGCTTATACACAATAAGCAAATTACTTTCGTTGTGAAAGCACAAATAACTTGAAGTGAAAAAAATCAAACGAAAAGCAAATATGTTAATGGCGGTCGACAAGAATGCAGCAAGGCAGTTGATTGCAAGAGATGCAGCCATTGTGACCAGCAAGAATGAAGTGTTAAAAAACTGCAATCATTGGTTACAACTCGTAATTTTTACTCTGCACTGGCAAAATAATGCATCAGAAATTTTTATTAATTACAAGTTTTAATAATTTCCAAGGACGTCCTCATGCTCTCACTTGTCTTTCACGTCTCTATCGCTCTCGCTCTCACTTTCACTCTCAGATAAGCGAGGTAATTATGCATACTTCGACAATAGCTGAAACAGCAACTTGCGACCGCTACTAATATGTAATGTTGACTGAAGATGAATTTATTCAAGAAGTAAATGATGAAGAAACGGAATAAATGTAGTCAATTCATTTTTAAGTTGAATGTATGAATTTGAATCGATTCCATTGATCTTGTCATTTCCTCACTAACTTCATGTTGACCAAAGCCAGCTTCACTTTATTAAGAATAATTTCAAGTTGTTTACTCTTTGCAATTTCAAAAACAAAAGTGTTTCCATTTGTGGGTGTAAAAATAAATTTCGAATCCTTGATTTTTAATTAAAAGTCGAATGGGTAAAAAATTCTCAGGCCCAAACGTGCCTGAAACCCAAATACCAAATTAAGACTTGGTTTAAAATTTTAATTTTTTATTTTTCATAACGTTTATGTTTATACTTGTGAAAAGTAACTGTTTATTTATGATCGAATAGTCAAATTAAAGAAAAAACCAAATATTGTGTAATTTAAATGTCAAAAGAGACCAAAATTAGATCGCACGAATAGAAGTTCACTAATTTAAGTGTCTGATAGGTTTTTGTGCGTTTGAATGAACAGGATTCAAAAATTTTTATTCTAGCCAAAAACGCGTTGAAAATCCGAAATTTTGGGCGAGTTTTGAGGGCTGCCTTTGCCCAAACCTATTTCGAGCCCTACTTTTATGGTCAGCAAAAGACAAACTTATTTTTAAATAGATTTATTTTCACTGAAAATGGTACGTTTATTGAATTTTGTTCAAACTACAAAAAAAACGGTTTAAAATCATATGCATTTGAATGATTGCTTTTACAATATGGACCGAAACCTGTGCAAAACAATCTTTTCGGTCCTTACAAATAAACAAATAACTTCTCCCCTCTCATAAAACTGTTAAATCTTTCATCTCTCTTCTTAACTAACATTTTCCGGAAAAAAGTGAAAACACTCTCAGATCAGTTTTAACTTTACAACTGACCTGACGAGGGCTGAGGGCTAAGCAGCCGAAACGTTGTCACGAAAAGTTTGTGTGCAACACTGTCATCGTAAGTGCGAAAAAACTTTTATACTTCTTTAATTGAAATCAACGATGATGACAAGAAACATCTTTTCATTGCTTTTACAATACTTTGAGGACTCTATGCAAATGAATTATCGTTATGTTCTCGTAGTCGAGAAGGACTGTAATAATGTCTTTCTAAAACAAGTGACGAACACATATTACTTAAGGATGTTTCGATAATATTCAATAAATCCTCGTAAAAATAAAAACAGTTTTGATTTCGCTAAGACCACGAACTCGAATTTCAATCGCTTCATAACTATATGAAGTCAATACTGTCGGCATGATGATCGCTTCTAAATACCCGATTCGAAGTTTGCACCCATTACACTATGATATAAGGTGAGACCATCAGTATCTGGATGGTCGTGAAAAGATTGGCGTAGTGTCACTTGCAGTCGCGACAACAAGCATTTATCAAATGTCTACTGAGAATATAAGATTCGCACTGAAGTCTAACACCACCATAACAGTAATTCGCGAAATATGTAATCATAATATGAAATTCGCATTTGTCAACAGGGAGAACATTGGCATTTTAGGTAAAGGAAGATCGAAAAACTTGAGCTTCTTTTTACTTTTGAGCATAACTTTTCATTTTCAAAAAGGCAAAAATGTTTCTCACTATTTAATTCTTTTCCGCTTTAAATGCTTCATTTTATTTAAAAATGAGAATGAAAGAGAAAAATAGTTTCGCTTTTTTCCTTCCTTCGGCGAAGAATGAATAGAAAAAAATTGTTCGCAAATTTTTCTCTCATTTTAAACTGAAGCGTTTTTACACTTCAATTGATTTTGTTAATTCATATGTAAAAAAAAACCATTATGATAACGTTCCGAGTTATAATTAAATAAAAAAAAGAAATAAATAAAAGCAGTTGAAATCACAGGGCAAAATTTGGATCTTATCGAGTGTTCTGCGATGTGTAAAAATTTCGTTCTTAACCTATATTTACTAATCAATCATTATTCTGAAACAAAACGAAAAAGAGCAAAATGTGACGATAATTTGAGCATTTAAAAGTGTGATGGCTTCGCTGATACATAGCAACTGCAATTATTATCTTAAGCTAACAGCTTTGTTGGAAACAATTTTGAGCACATAAATTCATCTGTTTACTCATAAGATTTGTTTATTAACTCTTAAAATTTTAAATTAAAATCGAAACCATGTCAAAAACCCTTCTTTACTCTGTTGAAAGAATTTCCATATAAAGGTCAGAAAATTATTCTTTATCTTCATTTTGCTTTTATAGATAACGAATGAATAAGATTTACATTGTTCTTTATTTTGAAAAATCGAAAATTGGCAATAAAGAAATTTAAAAATTTTATGCATTAAAATGAAGTCATAACTTCATTGAAATTGTTATCACGAACTTCGTGCCTAAATTATTTATTTATTCATTTGAAGCCTTAAAAATTGTGAAAGAAAGAAAAACGAAAGCGAAAACGTTTAGTAATGAATTAAAAAAACTTTAAATTCAATTTTATTTTGAAACTTTTTTATTTTCAATGAACAGCATTTCATTTCAGTTTTTATTAGTTTTTACTCTAATTACTTTAAAATCTAAAAAATGATTCCGTTTAAAAGCCGTAAATGTTATTTTTGAATCAAAATAAGAATCGAATTATAAATAACAACAATTATAATGAAGTCAAATTTTGAACAAGCGTGGTACAAATTGAATTATATATTTTAAATAAAAAACTTGTTACAAGCGTTTTTCAGCCAAATAACCAAGTGTGAAGTAGGAAAATTGAAAAGGAAGCAAAACATTCTACTCTCGATACTTTCTATTTGAGCGTATTTGAAAAAGCTTTCGAAAGCTCGAAAAAAGTTGCGATTGTTGAACTGGATTCGGTTCGAAAACTACTCTCCTTGTTCTATTGATTTGGCTCTTGTTAAATTGTTCTTCGCTTTATTTTGAAGCGTTGAAAAGGTAGAATGTGAGATGAAAAGATTGGTGAAAAAGAAAAGTGAGTTTTATACTGAAGTGTATTATTTGCAGCAATTTCGTGCGCTCGTCATTGAGGGTTGCGCAGACGATTCTTACGTAAAATGAAAATATTAGATTAGGTGTGAAAATGAAATTGAAACTGCAAAGTAAACTATCGTCTTACAGCGCACTTAGGTGCAGTGTGCCAACATTGAGCTTATTAACTTTGTAAAGATCCAATGTTTTCAAAAGCAGCTATATTTTGAAGTTTCTTTCTTTAAAACGAAATACGAGAAACATGGAATTAGCGTTTTTCATTTAGACTAAAAGCATAGTTTAAAGCTTGTGAGTAAACAAAGCAATCTGATAAAGAGCACAGATTCAATTGCCGTTCATTTTCTCTCTCTCTCACTCACTCACTCACTCACTTTTCAAACACACAGTCACACAATTCACATTGTTTTGAACACGAATTCAGCAGAGGAAGTTTTCTTGATTAAATAATTTGCATTTCTTTCTGCTTCAGCTGCAATCTTCTGCTTTCGTTTATTTTCTCATTTTCTTTTTATTCATTTTTCTTTTTTTATTTGGATAAAATTTGAGAAGAAAATTAGAAAAACGCTGATTTCTTCTTATTTTAAAACTTTAGTAGGGAGAGAAAAGAATTCATTTTACCTACCAGCTCTAGTCCAGAGTTCAGCTTTATGAAATGTACGGTAAGGGACAGAAAATTTCGCTCGTCAAGCCATTTTAAAAGGAAAAAACACAAGCAAATGAAATTAGGGCAGCTAATTTAAAATAGCGAGGATGGTTAAATTATTTTGTTCCTAACTATGGATATTCTGAACCAATTCAATGATTAAAGTTTATTAGCGAACTTGAGTTTGATCAATAACTTTGAATTACAAGCTTACTTAAAAGGACCATGATTGACAATTAATTGCTATAATTTTATAAATGTAATAGATTCTTTCTATAGATCGTTTTAAGCTACATGAAATTTATCTTTGTATGATCGACATGAGATGAAATTGACCCTTCCAATAGTTTCCGCAAAAATCACAAAGTAAAGTATTCATAAAGTTTTAACAATGAGTTTAATTTTCTTCAAAGTGATTTTGTTTATTTTTATCACACTTCGGATTTTTCGCCAGAAATCGAAATGATATGTAAACACAGATCTTTATTTTTAAGACTTTGTTTACAGAGATAATAAAATTTGAAGCGAATTCTTCAGAAATCATAGAAAGTTATAAGAACTAATCTTAAAGGATTTTTAGAGAGTATAGCAAAAGCTGTTTTTGAGCGAGATGCAAAATTAAAAAAAAGAAAAGAAATACAGTTTTTGTGTCTGGACTAAAACAAACTTTAATAGAAAATAATTAAATTTGTCATGTCAAATCAATGAAAGCAACTCAGATTTATGAGACAAAATTATATTATGAACAATCTTGTTAAAAATTAGATTTAAAATCAAATTTCAGCTAAAAACATTTTAATTCAAATAGAAAACATTCAGCTGTTGGTTAATATATTGAATGAATTCTATATGTTAATCTAATTTTGAAATTAAAACCTAAATTGTATCAATTTTGTAAATGTGAATCTATTTTTATTTTATCATTATGAACTTTTCACATTTTTGGGGTGAAATATTTTGATTAAAAATTATTTTTAATTAATAATTTTAATTCATCAAAAATCATTAAAAAATTTATAAATCTTTTATTCATAAGATGATTAATTTAACAACCTTTTCATTCATAAAAAAGCTGCTATTAAAATAAAAATTATTTTTCAGATGGGATGAGTTTCTAAATAAAAGCTTTTTCAAATTGAGAAATTGAGAGCAACAATGAATTTGTCAATTTGAAAAAGCCTTTATTTAGAAACTCATACCATCTGAAAAATAATTTTTATTTTAATAGCAGCTTTTTTCATTGCTGCTCTCAATTTGAGCTTAAATTTTTGTGCGTTTGATTGTCGATTTTAACTTTTTAAATTTTAAAAATGAAGCAAAAATTTAATTTTTACCACGAAGGAATGCCTACACGCAAATTTTTGTATTTTTGTTTCTTTCATCTTAAAAT
>NCKU01003011.1:0-16635 GCA_003675995.1 Dinothrombium tinctorium | reverse complement strand
TATTTGAGGCATTTTACTGAAACTTTGCCTTCCCAAATTTTCATATTGTGTGCCAAAATCTGTCTTTTTGCCTTTCACTGTCTTTGTTTTTTACTTTACTTTGTTTTTTACAAATCTCGAATCATTCACACTTTCACTCCAAGATCAAATAAAGTTACTCGGTGATTGCACCTCGGGACTTAAAAAATTTTCTTGACAGAATAAAAAATGTCAAGTGCATCGAAAAGAATCCTGGGCTATTAGAACTTCGTGCAATCATTAAAAAACCAAATTTAGCGGAAAAAAAAATATTTCTTCGCTCCGATCACTACTGTTGATGTGGAGCGCTCATTCTCATAACACAAAGCCTTCTCACGTGAAAATAGGCTTTCTTTCAATGAGGAGAATATTGAATTTTTATAGGCTGTCTGTGCATTTTAATTATTTTATTTAAATAAAAAACATTTTCTATTCTTATTTTCGAAATAGCCGCCGAAATTTTATGGTTTTTAAAGCCGATCGCCGGCCGAATTTTGTCAGTTTTATCCGCCGAAATTGCCAGTCCTATAAATTAGTGACTTTTGTTTAATGGATTTTAAAAAAGGCGGAAAAAATCATGAAATAGTGTGAACATCGATAAAACAAAAGAAATAGAACCGAATTAAAAGTATTTTCTCATCTGCTCACAATCTAAAAATTTTATTATTTATTTTCAATTTATTCAAATATTCGCTTTTTTATAAAAATAAGCGCATAGTAAAATTTTGAGATTATTTAAAAATTCATTTCAAAAGAAAGCCGCCATCTGCAACCAAATGTATACCGGTAACGAAACTTGACGCATTCGACGCCAGAAACACAACTATTTTGGCTATCTCTTCGGGCTGACCGACGCGATTGAATACAGTCATATGCGCGTACATCTCTTCCATCACTTTCGATGGCATTCCGAGAGCCGCATAGGTAGGTGTGTTTATGAAGGCCGTGCTGAAAATAAGAAATGAGCTTTTCAACTGAAATCGAAGCAAATTTAGATTTATACTTGACACTGTTCACGCGGACACCTTTCGGTCCGAACTCCAGCGCTAACTCTTTGGTCAATGCGTCTACTGTTGCTTTCGACAATAAATTCGGAAGCTCGCCTTCGAACTTGTGTTTGCAAGATAAATTACGTTTTTAAATTTAAAAAAATATTTTTTCTCACAGTTTTCAATGTGGTCGCAGTAGAAAGATTTATCATCGATCCTTTGCTTTCGCTCAAATAAGGCAAAGTCAATCGAGCAACTTTCATTGTCACTCCAACGTTTGTTTTGATGCATTTCTCGAATTTCTCATAAATACCATCGTCCATTATCGAGCCCATTATGTCAGTATCATTCGCAGCCAAATTGTTTACGACAACGTCGATTCTCGAGTGTCGCTCAATTGTTTGTCGAACTAAATTTTCGATGTTTTCATCGATCAACAAATCACCGACAAACGTTAAAGGCTGTAAAATATTGAATCGTTTCCTATAAATGAATTAATAATTTAAGGAAACACCTTATATTTGAACGGTGAGAGCGACTCGCATTTAGATGCTAATTTAGCAACTTTTTCTTCATCGCGTCCGCAAACGATAACATGAGCACCGAGCTCGGAGAATAAAGTGACTGTTGCCTCGCCGATGCCTGATGTTGATCCTGCATAAATCAATAAATTATTGAAATGTGTTTGAAACGAAAATAAAAAATTTTATTTTTCTAATTGTTGTTATATTAAATTTGCAAAATTTTCAGTTCTCGGCTCGAAATTGCTTACCTGTAACTAAAACTATTTTATTTTCTAAATCCTTTAAGATGTTTGAACCCATTTTGAAGCGCAAATCGTACGAGCTCTTAGAATGCACAGACTTTTATAGCTTTTTACTTCGCGAAAACAATCACTCGAGACGTCTGAAACATAGTATCTCGTTTACTGACACAATGCAGCATTTATTTTAAATGAACTTTGAAAAAGGAGATAGTGCGTTAAATGAGTTAATCATTTCGATTGCAGATTCTTTTCGTCTATTCAAATTAAAGGAACACAGCTAAAAAAGAGTTTTTTCTTTTCAAAAAAGCGTTTCAAAAATATTTGTTTTGTGCCTAATTCGTAATTAATAAATTTTGCTTAGTCAAAGACCACAGTTGCCAGTAGGAAGATAAGGAAAATGCAACCGCTGGGATATAAAAAATTCAATTTTGAAACTGTGAAGATGTGATTACGCAAACTTCCCGTACCCTCGTCAGTTTAATTCAATTGATTTTCCTTCTAACAAAATGAAATTCTTTGCTCCGAAGTTTTAACTCAAAATAAATTACGTAACAGTTTGAAACATTGAAACTTTATCAAAAGCAATAAAATATGTTAGTCGAAAGATTTTAAAAATCTCTTTTTGATAGATTTAAATACAAATGGAAGCAAACGAATCTTTGCTAGAGAGAACTTTTAAAAACCATGGGACTGATTTGAATGCATTTATCGCTTTCACTTATTTATAGTTTTGATAATGCATTGAAAATCGTACGAAAGCGAGTTTTTAATTGATCTACCTTTGTAAAGTACAAAAAGTACTCACAGAGCGCACTGCTAATTCATCTTGCCATATGAAATTTTTTGAGAGAGAAGTCAAAGTGGCCACTTTTTTGCATTTACTATGCTTTTAAGATTTTTTATTTCGAGTACAAGTGGATAGATGGCAGGTCAATATTAAAAGTTTTTAAATATATTTGCAATTCAGAATAAGAAACTTGATTATTAAAGTTTAAGGAAAAAAATTTAAATTTAAAAAATTTAAATCATTTCAATCGTTTTTATCATGGTTTACACCGTTTTCTAGAACTTTTTTGTTTTGAACAACCTCAAAGCCAGCTTTGACTCTCTCTTCGAATTTGAAAATAGCATCGCGAGCGCCCGGCCAAGAGTTTGGTCCGACTAAGCGATATTGGTAAGATAGTCCAGGACCGAAAAACAACTTTTTCCACAATTGAAAATCGTTGAAGAAATATTTCCAAATCGGCGGTTTTGCTCCAAAATTTGCTGCCAGTTCGTCCATATAAATTAACGCATATTGAAATGATCGATCGTTAAGCACGACGTTCTTTATGTCGTTTTCTATTGATTTCAACATTTTCTCTCTCGAAGGAAGCTTAACATTACCTAAATTTGATCAAGAGTCGAAAGAGAAAGAAATTTAAAAATCAATTGACTCGTAAGTTAAGCTAACCAAGCATAAGTTGAACGAAGTATCTCGCTTGCATCTCCATCGTCCCGAAAGCTGGACCAAGCGGAAATATAAGACCGATGAAAGCTAGCGTCTCTGGATGTTGTAAATTAGGATAAAACATTTTCTTGTAAAGCTTAAATTCTTTCGCTTTTTCGGAAATGTCTTCTATGGTTAAAAATGGCGTGTAAACTTCATAGCCGGTGGCAAAAATGACCGCGTCGCATTTTGTCTCGGTCTCCATTCCCTCGAAAATCACTCCATTTTCGGTGAATCGTTCGATTTGTTTACGCACAATTACTTCTTTTGTACAGATAGAATTTAGGATATCATCGTGTAAAACAAATGTAGCTTCAGCTGGGTTTTGCACTAATTCTGGCAAACTGTGATCGAAGTAATATTTTAAATAAAGCTGCACTGGTAATAAAAGAATAGAATAAGGTAAAATTTTGCTTAAATATTGAAGATATCTTGTGAACAAAAACGTATCAAAAGGAAATCCCATTGTGCTTATTCTTGGAACTACGAAGCAGCCCGATCTCACTGATAGGTAAACCTTAAAAATTTTTTTTTAGTTTTGCCTTTTTGTTTTTTTTCCAAAGATTCTCACTTGTTTTGTAGCGGCAGCTAAATCTGCCGCGATGTCTATTCCTGAATTTCCTGTGCCAACCACAACTACAATTTTGTCTTTAAAACCGTCAGGTATTCTGTACTCCCGACTGTGCAAAATTTGTCCTTTTAAATAGCAAATTAAATATGAAAAAAAAATTTTGAAATATTCTAACGCATTTAACTAATTGTTTACCTTTGTACAAATGCTTTCCAGGAATGTTTGGTATTAAAGTGCGAGAAAGCTTTCCGATAGCTACCATCACACCATCGAAAATTTCAACAATCGTCGTATTATTATTCTTATCCTTAACCGTTACCTTCCATTTGCCGGTTTTTTCGTAGCAATCGGCGAATTTAACTTCGCACACTTCACAGTTGAAGCGAATTTTCGAACGAAGATTGAAATGATCAGCGTATAAAGAGAGATAACCGTACTGCAATTTGAAATTTTAGTCAATTCTATTTTTGCTCTGCTATAATTACCATTCCCTCGTGAGACATTATATTCGGAAAATGATCGGGCGGCGGAAAGTCAGAATACGCTGCCGTTTCCTTTGAAGTAAGCGACAATGTGCATTTGTTCACCGAAGTATTCTCTGATATATCGTGTTCTCGATAGCGCCAAAGTCCGCCGATTTCTTCGGTTTTCTCGTAACAAATCACATCTAATGATTGATCTATGCATTGTTTAATCGCCGGAAGACCAGAAACACCGGCACCGATTACACAGATGCGTTTCATTTTTCCGATGAAGAGTCTCTCAATTAATCACTTTATTTTATTTGAGTTTGCTAGAATTGTTTAACCAATTTGAATGAAAGCGCGAAAAGAGCAAAAGAATAGCGACTCGAACAGTTAGATTAAACGATTTCAACACGAGCTAAGAAAAGCTTTTAAATATTTATTTACGTGGCAATTGCTCTCAATCGTATGTCTTCTCTAATTTTTTTGGCTTACATATGTGTTTGTTATAATGATTAGAGTTTTATCTAATCCGCATTGAAGTGATTTCCTTAAATTGTCTCTTTGGTTATTATTAATAACTTTAAATATTGAACTTGTGTTCCTGGTGAAAAAGTTTTTTCATTCGTTGAAATGTTTTGAATATTTCTGACCTATAAAAGTATATTTAGCAAAAAAAATGTTTGAAACTGACAGAAATAAGAAATTAGATGATAACATTTAAATGTGGCCACACCTGTGCTTCAGTTTCGAGTATCCTATCGACTTTTTTTTGCTCTTATTTTGAGTTAAAATCAATTGAAAATTTCGAAATAATTTACTTATTGCAAAGTTTAAATTCAAATTATAATTCAATTACGAAAATTTGACTGATTGAAAAGTTCAAGCTCAAATCTTTATTCGATTTAAAACAATGCACCGATTTCAAAGTTCAAGTTTAAAACATAATTCAAGTTACAATTATCATTTAACAATTTATGATTTTTAGGCATGTTTATTGAATAAGTGCATTGAATAGATTGCTTTGTCCAACAAACATCAGAAAGCGATTGTTGCAATTCAAACCAAAAGCGATTAAATAATAGCCAAATAAGCAAATGACTTCCATGAAAATTTCATCATTTTATATCAAGCTTCATATCAAAGATCGACAAAACTTTGTATTTCGAACTGTTGATATTTTCATAATTGAATTAAGCGATGCTTATTGATCTCAAACGTTAATACTTAAGTTGGTGTAAAAATTTAATCAAGAGCGTGATTTCACATTATTGAGAATATTTGCTGTTTGAGAAAATGAAACAGTTGCTCAAAGAGATTTATAAAAGCAAACATCAAATTTAAAAATTAAATTTTTTGCAAGTTATTTTAAAGTCGCTCTATACATTTTCTTGATTTCGAAATGTAAATTCAATTAATCGAGCAAATTAAATGACGTTAGCACTTTTAGTCTCCAAATGTAACATTCTTGTCTGAAAACATGCATTCGACTGCTTTATTTTTAGCTTAATCTCATTTTTCATTCATTTATCGCATATTTTTCAATAGAAATACTTTTTTGAAAAGCATCGATTACGCTTTATCATCTCGAGTTTGACGCTTTTGACTTGATTATTTTGAATTGAAAATGTGTTTTTCTTAAATTATTGTTTCTCAACACAGAGCGTAAAAGTAATGCTAAGCGTTAAAAATTAATTTTCTAGAAGCTCGTAATCGTAAATTTTGTTGTTTTACTAAATATAAAACAAATAAATAAAAAATATCAAAATTGAAAAATAGATCGCAAATGGTCTTGCAAAGTTTTTCAAAACATAAGCAATCGATTGCGAAAATCAAAAAGAAAACAACAACATGTCTGAATTGTTGAAGTGAAGAGCAAACATGATAATGAAAAAGCTGATTTTTTATGAAAGTGGCGTCGTTTGAAAAGCTTTCGCAAGAATAAGCGGAGTTCGATGATCGCCATTTTTGCTGATAATTTTAGATAAACGATGTAAAAATTAAAACAAATTTTCATCTTAAGACCTGCTCAGATTTGCGAAAATAATTATTTGATGAAAAATCGTGTTTTTAAGGCAAATTTTGAGATCTTTTATCAGCTTGTGCAAAACTTTCAAAAGTGAAATTATCTTTAATAAAAAATCAAAAACTTTATCTTTAATTAATAACCGAAGAATATGAAACGTGGTGCATTTTGTCATCTTCAACCTTAGCATGATAAATGTTAAACTTTTTCTTGCCACACAAGACCAAAAATTCAGTTCATTGCCAACGAATTCGTGTTGAAAAACGGACAACGTCTGGAATAACTTACAGCAGCACGGTTTTTGATTCTGCTCTGCAAAAATTCAGAACACATTCATCATTTCCTGAGCATAGAGTTGTTAGTGTTATTCTTGATTGAAAGTTTTCGGCAAAGATGCGATCAAATTTAGAATAAAATTATTTAAGACTTTCGACATGACAAACAAGTCGCTAATGCAAGTAACTCAATGTGCGCCCAGAAACAATTTTGATTTTAGTAATAATTTATGTTCAATATTTTAAAAGAAAAGAAAAGAAAAATTTTTTCTTTTTAAAATGTAACAAAATTTTAAAATGTTGAGAATGAAAAAGAGCGACTCAGGCAAAAATCGCTCTTTACAAGCTTATCTTGTAACAGCTTTTTGAGCTCGAATAATCAGCTCTCTTTAAAAACAAAGTTTGTATTCGCTTTGCAATTCACTCGAATCGAAATGTTCGAATTAGTGATTTTGAGTTTGCTTTTTCTTTATTTTGCAGTCAAATGGTTCGTACAAAGGCAAAACAAATTGCCGCCGGGTCCATGGGGCTTACCGCTTGTCGGCTATTATCCGTTCATTGGCAAAGATCCATTTGCTAAGATTCAACATTTGAGCGAGAAATACGGCGAAATAATGAGAATCAATTTATTGAACGAAGACTATTACTTTTTCAGCTCACTCGAAACGATAAACGAAGCTTTGATCAAGAAGGCAACTAATTTCATTGGTCGACCTTTTGATAAATTTAATTTAACGAGTCTCATTTATGCTGATCAAGCTATCCTCTCGATGGATGGAAGATTATGGGACTCGATGCACCCCTTTTTTCTCGGCGCATTTTCCCAAATCGGAGTAGGAAAATATGAATTCGAGCAGCGAATACACGGCCTATGTGATAAATTAGTTAAAAATATTTTCGCTTTTGACGGTAAACCATTTTACGCTTACAACTATTTGAAAAATCATGCGACAAATATGATCACATCGATTTTGTACTCGAAGCACTACGATTTAAATGACGCTGAATACGTTGAATTGTACGAAATCGGACATCTTTTGATAAAAGGCGGAATTCACTTAAATGGAATGCTAGTCGGGCCGCTATTTCATTTGCTTAAAATAATTGACAAAAAAACTTTAGAAGATTTCGCTAAAGCGAAGACAAAATTTATGAAATTTTTTTCGCGTATTTTACAGGAAAGACTGAATTCGAGTGATGAAGAACAGTATGACGATGTATTTCATTATTATTTAAAAGAAATGAATGGACCAAACAGAGACACTTTTACAGGTTAAATTTTTCATTCGATGAATTTTAGAATTTTTATTCACTTTTTGTAAACAGTTGAAACATTACTTCGCACCAGCGTAAATTTATACATCGACGGAAGCGACACAACATCAATTACGATTTATTTCGGTTTGATCATGATGGCGTGTCGAGACGATGTGCAGAGAAAAGTGCACGCAGAGATCAACGACATATTGGGCAAAGATCGAATGGTGTCGTTGCGAGATCGTCATTTGTTGAATTACACGAACGCGGTTATAGCCGAAATTCAGCGTTTTCTTTGCGTGGTTCCATTCGGCGTTGCGCACGCTAACCACCGTTAGTAGGACGCGTTAAAAAATTTTCAAACTTTATTTTTTAAACGTATTTAGGAGAGGATACCATAAGAGGATACCGAATACCGAAAAGATCGAATATTGTCATTAACATTTACAGACTTTCGCGTGATAAACGATTTTTTCAAAATCCTGAAAACTTTGACCCGCAAAATTTTTTAGACGAAAATGGTGCTTTTGTCAGCAAAGAAGCTAATATACCGTTTTCGACCGGCAAAAGAAGATGTATAGGAGCGAAACTAGCTGAAATGGAAATTTATCTGACGTTCATAACTTTAATGCAGAAATTTGAATGGAAATTTGCAAACGATAAGATTGCTGAAGTGAAAATCATCGATGGACTTGTGAGATGTTGTGGAGAATATGAAATTTGCGCAATTCCCTTGTAACTTTAGAACAAAATGTTTGCGAACACGAAACAAGATATAAAAATAGAAATTAATTGAAATTTTGAATAAAATTTTTATGCTTATCAGCAAATTGCTTTCGTTTCTCGATAAATCATATTTTCAAAGTGAATTTTTCAAAAAGAAAATGAAAAATTGTGCTCATTGCTTTTCAAATGTATTCAAATGAATAGATCACTCACGCTTAATCGTGTGCAAAAGCCGCTGCTTGTTTTCTCTTTGCAATATTTTGGCAGTGGTATACTCTGCTCGAATTGAAATAAATTTTGGGCGTCGTATTTGCACTTCACGTGCTTTAAAAACGGCAGCGCATTAGCATAAAATCGACTTAAGTGAAAGTCTTCGTCTATGTAATTCGGATAAGTGAAGCCAGTGCTCATAAAATTGGTTTCGTTGATAAATTTCTCTGCCAAATCGAGTAAGTCAACGTTATTGAATAGAATGATTTCGATGAAGTACAAATCGTTGTCGTGAATGAATGAGGCTTGTTTACGAACCTTGTTAATCTCACCACCCCATTGTATAAACGAAAATAATATTTCATCCGATTGCTCCAAAAGATTTTCAATGACGTTAAAAAATTTGTTCGCTTCTGATTCGGCTAATTGTCTCCTTACGTAAAATGACTTCGATTTTACGAAATTTTTATATTTTTCCGAAGTGACCGCGAGTTCGTCCATGATATCAATATATTTCGCTGACTTCAAGTAATGCTGAACATTGTCGCTAAATTTAAAATGTGTGCTAAGCCAATCGCCTAAAAATTTTCGCTGAACACTGTCCTCAGTATCGACAATAGCTTTAAGTACTACAATGCCTCTTGCGATTATTACCATCGATGTGATTGATTCATCGCTATTTTGAGCAAAATTTTGATATCTTTCAAAAAACTCTTTGAAGTCGTCAAATTTAAATAAAAATTGGTGAAAATCAAGCTCGTGTTTCATGTGAAAAACTTTGAATGTAAATTCGGTGATCACGCCAAAACTACCTCCGCCTGCGCCTCGCAACGCTCTGAATAAATCGTTGTTTTCAAGCTCATTCGCGATTAAAACTTCGCCATCGGCGTTGATCACAGTCATTTCTACAATATTCTGAACAAGGAGGCCGTGCTTGCGAGCAAAAAAGCCCCATCCTCCTCCCAACGCGAAACCTCCAATTCCAACTGTTGGAAAAACTCCTACTGCTAATCCATATTGAAAATGTTGATTAATATGCTTGAAAGCATCTCCGATTCTCACTCCTGCTCCTATGCTTGCCCTCATTTTCTTTTGATCAACTGATATCTTGTTGAAATTAACTAAATCGATCACATATTCGCCTCTATGAGAATAATTTTCATAGGAATGACCGCCACTTTTGATTGCAAATCGGCAATTAGATCGCTTAAGACACTTTAAAACGATTCGAACTTCACGCGAATTGCCTGGAGTGAAGTAACCAGTTGGCTTCTCTTTGTGTCGAAAGCAGTAAGGTGTGTAAAAGTTTTTATATTCTTCACTGTTCGATGTAATTAATCCGATGTTAAGATTGAATTCAGCCATACAGTGATGCAAAACTTCATGATCACAAGCTATAAAAATTTTGAATTTCTTTTAACATTAAAAGTGAAAATGTTGACACGCAATTAGATTTTAAAAACAAAAATTCAATTAATAGTGTCACAGAATAATTGAATAAATAATTGTCTCGCTTTAGAAAATTTTGTGCTGCTTTACCTGCTTTTCATCGTATTCAACGCTAGCTTAAATAAAATTCAAATCTTACCTTTTGTATAAAAATTTGATTGTAATGAGAAGAGAAAAAATGTGAAAAAATAATTCAAAATGAACATCGAATACATTTTTACTTTTAATTGAAATTCATTTTTTTCATTTCAAAAATTCAAAACTTATGAAGAGAATCAGTTTGAGCAAATACAAAGATTCGGTTCACCGCTTTTATATTTGTTTGAACAAATGATAAAAAAGCTTATCTTTCAAACTAAAGAACGTCAAAACATAGGTACTTCATGTTCATTTGAAAAAAGGAAAAGATAATGTTTAAACATAGTGAAACTCTTTCTTTTTAATTGAACTGAGTGTACAACAAACAAGTTCCATCTTTAGCGCAGTTTTCATTGGAAAGAACTGTTTTAACAGCTGTCATTTTAAATATGATCTAACAAAATGTGATAAAAAAGATGATATACGAGCATTTTTCCTTCAAAAGCTGAAAGAATTTTTCGATCAGCTTTTGTTGCCTACAGCTCAAATTTTTTTTCTATATAATCCATATAAAAGCGGAATATTAAATGCGAATTAATTAAAAACATTTTGGCAAGAGGTGTACTTTGGTATTAAGTAACACACTCACTTCTTCAGAATGAGCTAAATCGTTAAATTTTTGCTTTGAAATTTCAAGTTTTTTGTAAAATTTGTGAATTGAATTGAATTTTTTTAATAATAGAAAGGAAGTAACGAGACAGTTAAAAAAAATTTTATCACTTTTACAACCCTCTTCATTGAAAAATTGTCGTTTCAAAAAGTTATTTTGGTTTGATAATGCAATTGTTTTATCTTAAATAGACTTAAATAGATAGTAACAYACRCTTTGTATAATAAATGTTTTATACAATCGCTTATTAAAATTCTTGCATATTCTTTTCATGTGTGTTTTCTAGTCAAAAATCTAAATCTAGCTAACATGCAAGCGAATATTATTTGACATTGTGCGCTTTATGACGTTTTTAAGTCTACCCCCTTCGAAACTTTCTGTACTTTGTATACTTACAATCAAAAAAAAGAGGAACTTTCAATTTCGGCGGACAGTATTCTTAAAAATATTTTGCAAATTGTGTATGAAATTTTCAGCTTTTTTATCACTAGAGAAATACGCACAAATGTATTTACAGTGTTTATGAGATGCATCGATTATTAAATGAGCGACGTTGTCATCAGACTTACAGAAACGTTTCTTATGTTTAGCCGTAAGCAATTGAAGTCGAAATAAAATTCTCTTCAGGTGTGTCGTCAGACATTAAAAGTGGTCCATTTTTGACAGAAAGTATAAATCGAGGTTGAAATTATTTAGACGTTTAAATAGTTTCAATTTTATTATAAATGAATGATAACAATGAATTTAAAATATTTCTTTATAAACATGATGAAAAAGGCGATTTTTAAACAATTTTATTGTTATGCTGGTAAAGCGGGTGTTTTTATGTGAAAGAATGTTTTCAAACATCAATAAGCTCGTTTTTCACATTTTCTAAACATATTTAAGCTTTTTCTTTAAGCTAAACAAATTTAAGCATTTCAATCGTTATTAAAATTTAACATTTAACGATCAGATCTCTTTCATTTTAAACTATTTTGTCACAATTAGAGATTTCATTACTCGTTTTCTTCTCAGATTCAAGCAATATCTTCATTTCTTTCTGACTCGAAATATCGTCACTCATAGACGAACTTGCTCCAGCTATTGACATTTTGATGAAAACTTGTTTTAGTAAAATCAAGCAGATCTGTAAAAGAAAAATGAGTAAAACGTCAATTTATCATATTCGGAGACCATTGCAAACGAGATGCCAGCTACAATGACTGTCGATTTTGGAAAGTGTAAATACTGTGTCAGAATTCCACCCATCACAGGACCCGTTATGTCTCTGTTTAACAAGAATATTAGAGAAAAGTCGCTGAATAGATTATTACCCTAAAGACCAAAAAAATGCCCACAAGCCGTTAATCAGTCCGTAAACTCTTGTGTCAGCAACGAATCCTCGTTTAACAGTTAGAGTCAATATTTCTTCGAAAGAGTACAACACCGTTAATGAGGTGCCGATTCCAAACGATGCCATTGAAATCGCTGTCAGCAGTTCAGTCGTATTTAGTGGAATGAAAGGGGCTGGCCCGAGAAACAGAATTCCAGCGATGCACAAAATCAAACCGAGTATTGTCACAGTGCACTTGTGAGAGTTCAAATTGATTGCACTAGCTGAAAAATTAGTAAATGTAAGCCCTAAAGTTAAAATAAAGAACAAAATTCCGACGTATTCTTCTTTAAATTTTTTGTTGTTTAAATGGATTGCGAGCGATGAATTCAGAAAGCCGTGATTATTGGCCGCAATGAACACTACTACACAAACGACTAGAATTTCGAATTTTGTCAAAAGTTTTGCGTAAGTCAATTTTGTTTCGCCTGTTTCGGACACAGTTTCTATAAAAGAAAACTTAAGATAACACAACTAACATAAAAATTTTCATCTACCTGCTTCTTTTGGAACTGAATACCAGCAAATAGGAAAGTTGACGAGAAAAATGATTCCGATAACGTAGAAAGGTAACTCATAACCACCAATCGCGTAGAGACCAGCGCCAATCAATGAGCAAAAGCCCATTCCTGCCGATACGGCGACTTTGTTCAAAGCGAATATTGCTGTCGTATGTTCGGGAAACATTTGATTCAAGTAAGTCGGCACAGCGATGCCTATTGAACCGCCACCTATTCCTTCGAATATTCTTGTAGCAATGCAAAGCGTAATAAATGTATTTGCGTTATTGATGTGACTAAGAAAACCAAAAATAAAAGCGGAAGCGCTGCAAACAATAAATCCGGAAAGTAGCAAAATTTTCACACTAGTGAATGACACCATTTTGCCAACTATTGGCATTACCACTGCCAATGTGAGCGCGTAACTGGAAATAATTAAACCGACTGTGGTTACTTTCACACCTTTTTTAGCCGCGACTATTGGAAAGAATGATGCTACCACACCATAAGTTGAGTAGTTCACTGTGCTTGCCAAAAGCAATGAAATCAAAGCGATTTTCTTCTGCCACGGTAATTTTTTCAGCTTCGCGAAAATTGTGTCTTCTAACATTTTTGCTTTCGATGCTACTATGCTTAGGATGTTTACTATGAATGAGAAATTTTTAGGGATATTAAAATTACAGTCAATTTCAATTCATTTAACATTTTTGTCAAAACCATTAATAGAAGGCGATGTTCCTCTTCGAGTTTGTCAAAACTATTAACACTTTTGTCACTTTATTTAATAACAACAATCGATTTTTACGCTTATTGATTAAATTGCCAAATTCGATGAAATTTTACTCAAATATACCATAATGTTAGTTATATAAAACTTAAAACTTATCATCGAAGATAAATAAAGTTTTAACTAAAATTAATCGAGAAAAGGAGAAAAGATCGATGGTACGAACGATCGACACACATTGACGAAGTTTAATGACATTTAAAGCCTTGACATTTAAAAAAATATTAATTTTATGCTTCTGAGCTCTTTGACTTTGTAGGAGAAACCTTTAACTTTTGACTAAAAATGAATTTTATTTTTTCAAACAAATTATTTAACATCAATTAGATCTCGAAATTATCATATTATTCAAAATAATTGTTTCTTTCATTCAAAAATTTCTGATCTAATTAATGCAAAGTCATTTGTTTGAAAAAATCTCATTGAAATCGAAATTGTAAAGTTCAAGATTTTCGCTTATAAACTCCAAAAGTTCAAAATTTAAAATTAAAAATTTTTTAAATGTCATGGTTTGAACTTAAAACTTTGTCAATATGTAAGCTTGACGCTCCGTTTTTATGGTCGAGCTCTTTGTTTCATCTCGATTAAATTTGATTAAAACTTTTAAAAAATTTTATACTCTCCAAACTGAATTTTCACAAATATTCTACTTTTTCTAAATTTTCAATTTTTTGTCTTTCGAGCTCAATTATTTCGTAAATGTACTAGATTCGAACAATATTTTATTTAAGTTTAGCTAAACTAACAAAAGGTACCTAAAATTAAAATTTCTAAAACAAAGCAATCTAAATCAATTTCAGTACTACTTTGTTCAAAACAAATCTTATATTCTACAGAATTAATTTTAGAGCTCATTGATACAGATGAAGGCGATATTAATGTACTTGCGGATAATTATGAGTTCTTTGTGATTTTAAAAGGCGGTTTTAGAAAATTTTCGCAACATGAATTATTGTTAAAGGAAGCTAATCTGAAATTGTCTCGTTTGATTAAAATCGGTGAACACAATTATTCGATCATTGAGGCAGTAAAACAATGAATTGAATTATAAATTGTAAATGAAGAAATCAATCCATATTGACATGTATAATAAATACAAATTTCGTAAATCTACTAAATTGGAACAAATTTTTTTAAGTTCTATTTTATTTAACCACAACAAATGATAATAATTTTTAAACATCTTTAAGCTATTTTAAGGTAAAAAGTATAATTAAAACATTTATCACAAGCTTAGGTGATAAAGGAATTATTTTCAAGCTACAAACGAATAAATGATAAAGTTTTAAATTTATAAATTCAAATCGCGAATTTTGTGTTAAACAACAAATATTGAAAATGAAAATGAAGCAAATATCGCTTACCTATTATGATGATCAGTAAGGGAATGCGAGAAGAATAAAAAATTTAGTCACTTAAAAATTTATTTGAAATAAAAGAACGAAAATTATCGAAATTTGAAAAATAAAAGCTTTACTGTATAAACCATTTGAATAAAGCGAATTTCGTATTTTTATATGAAAGATAAAGCTGATCTTTTAGTTAACACACATGATTCAGCTTGATTTTTTAATTTTTAAACGAACCAAACGTAAATACATAAATTCATAAAAAATACATTTCAATACAAACAACACCTAACATAATAAAAACAATGTATAAATAATGCATAGAACACACTACGCACAAAATTCTAGCTACATACACACATCGGGGTTCAAAAATTTAAAATCTGTGTCAGTGACGAAGAAACTGACATCAAGTGGATAGCTGCCAATATTGAGGAAACAACGTTCCTTCTCTCCGCAGTATTTGTGGGTAATTATTGAATTAGATTAAGATTTTAATTAGCTTTATTTTGAACTTTCGGACAAAGTAAGTGCATAAAATGAGCTCGATGAAAATTCTTAATGTGAATTTAATGTGTTAAAATAAAAAATTTTAGCATCATTTAAATAATTATAATCGTTTTAAAGCAAAATTTCGTATTTATTAATGAAACTATTTTGCTGAACTATTATGTTCAAGAAATAAATTTAAGAGAGATCAAGTTAAACGTCATCTTAAAAAATCATCTGAATTAATAAGAATTTTATGAAAGAAAAATGTTTTGAGTACGTACATTACAAACATATTAATACGTAAAATCGAATAGAACTCGCCTTTTTGTATATTTAACAAATGATTCAGCTTGTTTATAAATCAATAAATTTATAAACAAAAATTACAAAAAATCATAAAAATTGTTCAAATGAGCGAAAAACTTTTTAATTTGGATCGATTCTATAAGGATTAAAGCTTATTACATCAAATGAGCATATTTGAGTAAAGACGCCTTTCGCTAGAATTTAAATTTTTTAAGATTTTTAAAAAAATTAAAGTAAAATTGATAAAATCAACAGCAAATGTTTTTCTTTGTTTAAAAATTGTTTGCGATTAATTTTAGACCATATAAGAGAATATTTTCAGCGTTATTTATCAATAAAACAACGATTTTATTTATGCGTCACGATTGATTTTAAAACGGTGTTAAAAACACAATAGACATAATAAAACAAAGTATAAATAATTCATCGATATAAAGTTGACACAAATTAAAGCATGAATCGAGTCTACAACTAAGAGCGGAGCAGAATACCGCAAATGAGACAAGAAAATGTCTCAACCACAACAGCCTCAAATAAGTGAAATTTTATATTAAAAAATATGAATAATAAAAAGATTTAAAAAATTGTTTATCGACAATGTATTTTGTTAATTTTTTATGTTTATTTATTTATTTATTTATTTATTTTTGCTTTGTAAATTATTTCGTGTCCTGGCTCTTTTTCGAGCTTCTTTTTAGACCGAGTCCGAATTCATTACAATTTAAAATTTAAGATTCAATTCATTGTTTTATTGCCTCGATGATCGAATAATTGTGTTCACCAATTTTAATCAAACGAGACAACTTCAGATTAACTTGCTTTAGCAATAATTCATATT